>VURO01048234.1:35486-46920 GCA_015108175.1 Pelvicachromis taeniatus
AAAAATTTAACATTTTAATTTTTTTTTTTTTTTGGGGGGGGGGGGGTGTTTTCAGGTGCACTGGTGACTAACTGCTAGACAGAAATAGTAAAACTATAAACAGTTACCAACACTGGAGGCTGCATTCTGTATGTAAGTCATCCTCCGTGCTGAAATGCCATATTAGGTGCCTGGTGCATTGAATTGTACTATAAGACTGATAAACGTAACATAAATTACTGAGTCGCCTTCACACATTGTTAGAACAGCTGCTTTATTAAGTAGAACAACATTAGTGGTTTTTTACAGCTGCACCTGTAGCTATTCCACTGTTCAAACACCTGGTTCCCACTGATTGATCGTTCCCACATGTGAGCTTCACAATGGGCTTTTTTGATCTTTACTTGTGCAATTTATTTTTATTGTTTGTACCCATTTTCACAAGCTGAATCATTCATATTAAACCCAGACTGTGTAATTTCAAATATGAAGTGACGTCTACTGATTAGAGTAAAAAACTCAGACAACATTAGTTGTATTTCAGAACTATTCGTACATTATGTCAGACTGAACTAAGCCGAGATAAAAAGCGAGATGAGGTAATTGAACTCTCGGGCAGGATTGCATAATGTTCATTCTCTTCATCCTGTGTCTCCTTTGTACCTGCACATCAGTGATTTCTTTAAACACAGGCAGAAAAGTGCACCACCTGAAACAGCCCACTGGTCCCTTGATACTTGCTGTCCTCAACTCCCACAATATTGGGTTATTTAAATGTAAAGCATTTACTTTGACTGGATTTATGGTTTGGTTGATTGATTACCTCTTGTGTTTTGAAACAAACAAATTCACTTAATTCACTTAATTATGCTAAACCATATTGGAAAGTGAAAAGCTAAAATTGCCTGTTTAATTTGACCCATTTTTATAAATATGCACAGCTATAATAAAAAGCAATATACGCATGACTAATCATAAGCATGAGTTAATAACCCAAATCAGAAACTCGCAAAGTTAACACATTTACCAGTTTCCTGTGTAGACCAAACTGGTAAATCTGTGTGTCTGCTGTGCATGATTCAACCATGTTTATTCCTCATTTGAATGCTTTTCGACTTTCTCGCGCTGCATTCCTATTGTACTGGATAATAATAGGTGATTTGGATCAAAGTAAATGCCAGTTTATTTGTCTTACTTTTTTTTTGCGCTTTTGTTTTAACCCTGTGCGAATTGGAAGCTTGTCAATATCCTGCTGTGATATCAGCAGGGAAGGCCTTCTTGGCGAGTCCAGAATCTGATGCCATAATTAAATTAATTAACCCTGCAGCATGAAAAGTTTCTGGAGGAAGAATCCACATAAATTATAATACTATATTTATGTTAATTTATGCTTAATTTAAGCTAGACTTTATAACACAGTACCTCCTCTGTGCATTTTAATTTGTTCAATTTGTAGTGCTTACAATTATTGAGTCAGGTATCATTGCGTGGCATTGCTCGTATGGAGAGTTCTAAGTTCATGGGGGGCATGTCTTTGTTTGAAAAGATGAAAAGATGACATTGGTTTAGTCATCTGAAGTAGATTTTTAACAACTACTTCAGATGATTATGATTGAATGTCTGCAGAATGACAGGTTGGTTCTGTTGGAGATGCTTAAAAGTAGAAATTGCCTTTTCCACTGCCACAGAGCAATGATATTTGACACAGAACAATGATACATTCAGGCCCCAAGTTCAAGTTAAAGTTATCTCTCCATACCTTACCTTTATGATTACTTGTCTTACACCAGGTTGCAGAACTAAAAGATGGTATCTTCTCTCCCGGTATCCCCTGTTAACCAAACTGAGGCATTCTCTCCATCTGCCACTACAACTCCTCCTTCTCTGTTGCTAATCTAATACTGAAGAAAACCACTCCTTCGTCTTCAGCAAAACGATAAGGCTTCTTTTGAATTTCTTCATCCTTCTTTGATTTCTCTCTCTCTTCCTCTTTCTGTCTGTTTCAGGTGCTTTTGCGGGCGCAGGTGAAATGGAGCTCTGATGAGGCTGAATCGCACCAGAGACCTTGGCCCAAGCCGCCGATTACTTAGTCAGTGCTGGACTTGCAGAACAGGTGCAAAACAAGAACTATCCAAGTGAAAATTCAGGTTTTTTGTATCTCCATCTTCAGAGGCATTGTCTTCAGCTGGTGTTCATCCCTAATTTTTATTTGCATTTAGCCTGCCTGTCATATTTTCCATAAAACTACTTATTAACAGTACAGCTCTCTCTCTCAATCTTTTGCAATCTGATCTGGTTGGACTGCTGTTCCCTCTCTCGCACACACACTCTCTCCCTCTGACTGTTTCTTTCTCACTCACTCTCTCTCTCCCTCCCTCCTTCCTGTGGTGTTAGAGAAGCTGCCATTTGCAGCCTCTCTCTCTCCCTCTCTCTCTCTCTCGCTCTCCTCCTTCCCTATTCTCTTTTCTCTCTCTCTCTCTTATTGTCTTCCTCCCTCTCTCTCTCACATCATGGTACTACCAGTTGACAGCAACTTGATGCACAGACGTATCATTCAGAAAACACAAGCAGACCATCACACATACTTAATCAAAAGTAGATGAATAGCTCTTAATTCACCACCTGTCTGAGGGCCATTTGTTCAGTTCAGATCTCATATTTAAGAAGTAATTGATGTTACTCTGTGATGTATTTTCAGGTTCAGGTGAGAATATTGACATGACCAGGGCAAAATGATAAATGGTATTTTTGACCCTGGGGTAGCCAATTCCACGAATGAAAGGCTCCAGGGGTTTAAAATATCATGGTGCTGGGTGCTGCGTCTCTGGGAAGGGAGATGCCTTTCACACTTGTCACCAACAACTAATCAAACACATTTGACCACGGGATGTGTGTGTGTGTGTGTGTGTGAAGCTTTTAAATATTAGAGAGATGGCAATCACTATTACCCAGTTCTTCTCACCGTATACTGAAACAGTGTTTTACAAATAACCTCCTCCAGGAAAACACAGCTAACTCGCAAGACTATTTGTTTTGGTGCGTCACCATGCCTGCAACACTCTCCAGTGTCCCTGGTTTTTGCCTTCAGTTGTTTTTTGGAGAATGAGCTGTAGCTTGTTTCTCAGTCATCGCCACTGTGGAGTACTTTACCGTTACCCTTGACAGCTTCAAAACTGTGACATTACCCTCAGAGCTTTGTGTCTGCTCCCCTTTTCTCACATCTTCTCAGAGAGCCTGTCATCAGTCAAACGCTAAAAGAGATGACAATTAGTAAGAGAGGGGGCTGAAAGAGTGAGAAGTTTCTAAATACAGCCATACTGGCTCAGCCCTAGCTTTATCACTAATGATTCATCAGTGCAGGAACCCTCCCTCTCTCTGTCTTTCTCTCTCTTTTTTTCCTTTCTCTCTCTACGCTCCTATTCTTTCTCCCTGGCAGCCTCTGATTTCAGACTTCTGAGGGTGATTTGCAATAGCCTGTGTGTGATCATCACCAGGCTATTGTGTTTGGCCGAGGACGTCAACTAATGGAGCTCAAAGAATCCTTTTAAGGGGCCTCTCAGTCTGTGTCAGCAACAGGTACTGTACTGGTTCCTGCATAATGTAAGGCCGTGGCGATGCAAGCTTTGAGAACAGTAGATCACACAGTTCACACATCTAGACTGTAAACCTCGTTATGTAACCGCACCATAATCACAGGTGGCTGCTCACATATCCTTTGCATGTCTCTGTCTAAATGAGAGGGTTTTGCCTCCCAGGGAGATCGCTGAGTGGGATCACTTGCGCTTCCATGGCTACAGGTGTAATACACTTTCACTATTATCAGACCAAAAAGATCTGAAATGAAGCAAAAGAGAGATGAAGCGTGAGCAGAGTCAACAAAAAGCTTTAGCTTTGGTTATGGAAAATGGGTTTTCTTTTTTTTCCTGCATCTTCCTCTATCAGCTGTTCCCTTTAGGTGTCACCACAGCAGATTATTTGCCTCCATCTCACTAGCATCTTCTTGTGTCCCACCAGTTTTCTGTGTTTGTTAAATCCAGGCAAATTTGTACTATTTGACACCATGTTTTCTAAATGTAATCTTTATTTAACCAGGAAATCCCTTGAAATGAAAATATTTGTTTAAAGGAAATCCTGGACAAGTGCACCATTACAAGGTTACAATATAACATAAATAGACACATGGCAAATAAGGAAAATTAAAATTAACAAATAAAAGACTGCAGAATGCAAAGTTCAACATATAAATAACAATCACACTCTCACGGTTATTCCATGACCAGGGTGCAAAATAAGTGCCCTTACTCCACCATGTTTATACGAATCCTGGGTCCCCAAAAGTGAAACCATGTGGAACATTAAAATCTGCCGTTACCAGATAAGAAAGTTGTAATAGTTCAGTTTTCTCCTGGCATTCAATGAGACCAAGAAAGATAAAGAACTGCGATACACGGTGTCTAGAGAGTGAATTGTGCAAGAGGCAGCGTGCATGTAAATAATGTCACCATAATCAAGAAAAGAATGTAGCCTGTTCAAGCGTTTCTTTGACTGCTATTTTAATAATGACAAATTCCAGTTTAAACTTCAATGCTGAATATTCAACTTAAAGGAAAATTGAATCCACCCACATACCAAAGTATTTATAAAGTAATTTTTCTCATTACTAGGACATGAATACCAACTTAGAGTGGAGCCAGCTAAGTAGAATATTGTATCATCGGCGTAGAGGTGCACTTTAGCTGTATTAGCTGTAATGTATTCTTCAAAATATTGTCTATAAAAATAATAAATAAATGAGGACCTAAAATTAAAACTTGTGGGACTTTCTTTTGAAATTCCCCAGGAAATGTAATCTTGATTTTGGTGACCCCAGTTAAAATATAGCTGTAGTGTAACTGAAACGTGATTAAGCTAACCAGAGTAAATAAAATATAAAAAATTAAATGATGATTTCATTTATTACGAGGAACAAAGCTACCCAAACTTACCAGGCCGTATGTGAAAAAGTAATTGACGACTAAATTTAATAAGCAACCCCCACCACCACCACCATAGGTGAGTTAATGCAATGAGTCATTCAGCTCACGATGGAGGACTTTTGCTCCACTCTTCTTTACAGAGTTGTCATGTTGGAGGACAACCTATTTGAGGTCATGCCAATGCTTCTCAATAGGAAGACGAAGCCACTCAAAAGTCTTGTTGTTCTTTGTCTAGTATTGATATTTGTTGGCTGATCTGAAACATAAGTATGACAACCATTAAAAATACATGAACACTTTTATGACTTATATGACTCCATATAATGCACTTCTACATGTGAGTCATGCCTGCATAAGCAAATAATAAGAGTGAGTGTCGCCCTTATAAACTCCACTGTGCCACTGATTTCCGGTAAAACCTGGAAGTGAGAGGATCTTAATTATTAAAAGAATGGCTAAGCACAGAAAGTGAAGAAAAAGAAGACTTTGTGGTAACGTGGTCTCTCTAGTTTTTCCAGGCGTATGCAGCACGGTGTAATTTGCATTAATCAGACAGCCCCTAAGAATAAACTTTTCACAATCATTCTGGTGATAGTGATTGTGGCATTTTCATTTTTTTTACAATGACACTTGCCCGGGGCAGACACCGCACAGGAGCTCTGTTGAATTATTGCTGCTGACAGCTCAATCTCTCGCCATCATAATCAAGGAATATCATCAAAAGAGTTTTGACACACAAAGATGAATATATAGGAATGTGTTATTGATGTAAAATGCATGGATTTAATAAAATCAAATATATTTTTGTCTGATTTACTTTTAAAAATAATTTAAGGCTTTATTTATGCGTTTTACAAAATGTTAAAGTCCTGCATTCGGTCACACTTACTGCATGTTATTAAAAATCGTGAACAAATTCAACCTTGCTGTGTGACATTTACCCCTCATCTTAACAAATGTTTCAATCATTAATGCTTCTCTATACAGTGGAAACCCAGAAGAGCTCTGAACTCTCCCCTTCCCCTCTTCCTTCTTTCACATCTTTGTCACTAAGCAGCCCAATTACATTATTCTCTGAGACTCCTGTCTGTTGCAGCTATTTTAGGCTTTGGAGCCATTCCTGTTCATTTCATTTTTGCAACTTCATTTCTTGTCAGCGGGGATTAAGAATGTGATATTACTGTACTCACACTGGCTGCACTAGTTGTGAAAAGTCCTTCTTGTTCTTGGGCCCAGCTGGTTGGTGGTGGTGCATACTTGTTGGGGGTTGATTCACTTTTGGACAGTGTGGAAATAACATCTTACATTTACATTTAAGGAGCTTGAAGCCTTAATCCTGTTTGTCATTCTTTCATTATGGGGCGATTGTTGGACAACATAATTGGGTGCTTTTACGTAGATCGTGATTTCTGGTGTCCACTTACTGGTAGTGATTTTCTTTTCATAAAGTAAAATGGTATTTATACATATACACTCACATCTGCAACTTTACTACCTAATTAGGTACACCCTGCTATTGCAACAGTGGACTGCATTTTGCCCTGAGAACTGCCATGGCATAAATTCAAGGTGCTGGAAACATTCCTCCAATTTGGTCTATATGTGCTTTATGGGATTGAGATTCAGTGACTGTGGAGAACATGTGAGTACATTTAACAGCTTTGTTCAAGACAACAGTGTGAGATAATTTGCGCTTTGTAACATGGTGTGTTATCCTGCAGGTGGCAGCCATTAGAAGATGGGTACACTGTGGTCATAAAGACATGGTGTTTAAATGATACTCAATTCATACTAAGGGCCCCAAAGTTGGCCACAAAAATATCCTCCACATCAGTTCACCACTATAACCACCAACCTGACTGTTGATTCAAAGCAGGTGAATTCATGTTTATATGTTGTTTACACAAAATTCTGACCCTCACATCCAAATTCATCAGACCAGGAAACATTTTTGAATTTTGGATGAATTTTGGTAAGCACATGCAAACTGTATGCTCAACTAACTCATTTTAGCTGACAGGCGTGGTCCTCAGTGTAGTCTTATACTGCTGTAGCCTATGTGCTTCAGGGTTTGAGTAAGTTGTACATTCAGAAATGCTCTTCTACATACCTTGGTTGTAACCAGTTGTTATTTGAGTTACTGTTGCAATCCTAGCTGTGCATGATTCACAGTTAAGAGTATATTTTATATACCTTACACTGGGCCTTGGTGAGATCATCCTCTGTCTAAATCAAGCTGTTTTAACTCTTTAAACTGCACGTAGGTGAGGCTGCTGCACATGCTCACAGTCAGAGCTCTGTGCCTGAGACGACCACATTAAGAATATCTCGCCTCACTGATGTCATAGAGTAGAAGAAACTAGTCCTGTTGTTTTTATTAAGCAAAGTTTTACACTGTCAAATCTATGCTGGAGTGGCACACATATGTCCAAGACACAAAAACTCGACAATAGTGTCTTCCACAGTACCTCCACTGTCACAAGAGCTAAGACTTAATGTGAGGACATATACTGTTAATGGGTTCACATAATGATTTCTTCATCTGCACTTAGCATTTCTCTGTCTCCACACCTTATACCAGGGGTCTCCAACTCCAGGCCTCGAGTGCCGGCGTCCTGCAGGTTTTAGATAACACCCTGGGTCAGCACACCTGAATCAAAGGATTAGTTCGTTAGCAGGCCTCTGGAGAGCTTCAAGACATGTTGAGGAGGTCGTTTAACTATTTAAATCAGCTGTGGTGGATCAAGGACACATCTAAAACCTGCAGGACACCGGCCCTCGAGGCCTGGAGTTGGAGACCCCTGCCTTACACCATGTGGCAGGTGCTACATCAAGCTCAGAAAATGAACAATAATGGAGATTTAATCTGAAGAACAACCTCAATAATGTGCCTCTTATCCTACGCTAGGAAGTGACCTGCACTTTACACTGTATCTGCTGCTTTGACTTAGTAATTAGGTAACAAAAGAACAACGGGCAACATTTCTGAATGTCTAGGATGTGTTTATAAAGATTGAACAGTTGGGTCTGGAAATGTTTGTGCAGTCACTGAAGCTGTATAATTTATTTCCACTTCACTTCATGAACACTGCAACTGATTTGAAATGAAACAGTCAAGACGTTATTAGAGTTGAACTTAAAAAAATGACACTATGTTGAGAATTTACACATATTGTCATGCAGGATGTTGTGTGCAGTAGTAGTGTGTACATGTGCGTGTAGTGTTACTCCCTCCGATGACTTGGGTCCCGCCCCTTTGCTCCATGGTGCCAGTGCACAGCTGGCTCCACTCGGCAATCAACAGTGCAGTATAAAGGCTGTGGAGACAAGGTGCCCAGACTCAGTGGGCCAGCTCTGGCAGTGCTGTAAGGTTCTCATGTGTTACACTGAGTGGTTGTTGCTTTTTGGCTCCTTTGTCGTGCGCCCCCCCCCCGATTTCAGAATATCCTACTTCTTTTGTTGTGTTTTTTAGATTTTCTTGGTTTAGCTTTCTCTTGAAGTTACCTGAATTGAACGGCAAGGCTGTGATGAACTTGGTAAAGTAAATCCATTGAACCATCTTTCTTGGCCTTCAGACAATAATTCTGATTGCTAAAGAACTGGGACAGGCAAAAAAAGAAAGATTTTGTAAAGAAACCCCAAGAACAACAAATCATTGTCATCATCCCAACATCAATCATGTTTGGATGACGTGGGTTTGGAGCGTTCCACATAATGTTTTGGACAAATGGACATTTTGTGTAGTACTGCCTGTGTACACCACTACCGTTGTAAATCACCCAATCAATATGGGATTGAAGTGCAGACTTTCACCTTTAATTCAAGGGGTTTTACAAAATGTACCAACTCTTTAAGAATTAAAGCAATTTTTATACACAGTCCTCCATTTTCAGAGATTCAAAATTAACAGTTGACTGACATAACATAACATATCCAAGTCCATAAAAAAATGCATCCAGTTTCTGCCTAAAGACTATAATCCATGGACATCATCAAATCGAAGAGCCCAATGAAGAGAGTCTGTATGGAGAAAATCAGATAAATATGGAGGAGCAAGGTTGTGAAGTGCTTTGAAAGTGAGAAGGAGGATCTTGAAAGTGATCGTAGATGCACTGGAATGAAGCTGTTTAGGAACAGGTGTTATATGTTCATTTGAACTGTTTCTGGGTATAATACGAGCTGCTGAATTCTGAACGACCTGCAGTTTATGGAGAGATTTATGAGGTAGAGCGTAGAGAAGAGAATTATAATAATGAAGATGAGACGTGACAAGAGGTTTACATTTAAATGGTAAATGGACTGATTCTTATATAGCGCTTTTCTACTCTCCTGGAGTACTCAAAGTGCTCTATACAAGATAATGAAAAACACTTGGATTTAGACAGTGTAGATTTAGTGCCCATTAGAATAAATGCTGTTTTATTACCATTAAGTTTAAGATAAATATGGGTAACCCAAACTTTGATTTGATATGGGTGGGAGAGTAGCTCTAAGTTTGGAGAGAAGTAGAGCTGGTTAGATGCTCTGAAGATATTTCTCAGGCTTTTAAGTGTTGCTGAGCTGTTCAATGCAGTCCTTATTTTAAATGATGTACCAGATTGTTGATTTGACCACCTCTAAAGCTCTTGTTGTTTCTAAAAGTTTGGGGGGGGGGGGGTCAGCCTAATGATGGGCTCCCTGATTTGCACCAGCATCTCTTTGGACCTTATATTTGAAATTACTGTAAAATAACAGTTATAAAATGCTCATTCAAAAAGCTTTTTTTTTTTCCTTCCAATAATGAGGGAGCTGGCCTCACCTGCCTATGAAACTGATTGTCAGTCAGTTGCCCCATTAATTTTGAACCACTGAAAATGGGGGACTGTTAAAATATAAATGGTTGTAATTCTTAAGCAAGTCATTCAAAGGTTTTGTACAAACCCCTTGAAATAAGACTCAAAGTCTGCACTTTGATCACATATTGATTGTTTGATTTTCTGTCCCTTATGGACAGAGGCAAAACTACAAACATTTCAGTTCTTTGCCTGTAAAACACCTGGTTTCTACTTTAGTGTGTCCCAGATCTTTGTCCATCTGTACTAAATCTTTTTACAGTCATTCTTGCTGCATTTGGGTGAATCTCACCACACCGTATACCCTTATACACTTCAGAATTCATCAGTCTGATTCTTTCTTCAGTATATGCAGTTGTCAGTTTGATAGAAACAAATTCTTGTGTTAAAAATCTACAGATTTTACAGATTTTTACTCAAATAGAAATGAAAGTAAAACGTATCCCTTTAGAGAAGATTTCTAAAAGCAGTTGTTCTGCAAACCTGAATCTTATATCATGATAATATGAACCAAAATTCACTGTGAACAGTTGTACTTTTAGCTAGAAGACATGCTGTGTGACAAACTGTGCGGTGTGTATTTGCTGATGTTTGTTGAGCTGTTTGGAATGTTGCATAAAATTGAGAAACGCCATCATTAAAAGCTGACAGCAGAATCATTCTTCTGACAAATTGCTGGTAGAAAAATGCTTTGATTGACTGAAAGTCTTCATGTCTTCGTGTCCCTGGAACTTATCTGCTTGCTTTTCACGAGACTTTCATTATCTAATGTGCAGTGCTGGGGGTGAAAGTCGGGTGTCTATGTCCTCACCTAAGAAAAGCGCCTGTCTGATTTTCCACCGATACCCTGGGGGTGAGAAATTAATCAGCTCAGGATCCAGTGTCCCCACAGCCACCCCTCCCTTGGCTGACCCTGACCTCAGCTTTAGCCCAAGTGACACACCATCCCTGTGGTGATCGAAAGCTCTCAACTCCTTTCGCATTGGTGTGAATATATTTACTCAAACACTCTTAATATAGTTTTTAAGTACATGTGCTTTTCTATACTAATTCCTTCCTAACATAAGAGACTTTAGTATGTTGACTTTAGTAAGAGACTCAATCAGATGGAAATATAGCACTGCAACACGTTCAAAATCATACAAGCACAGCAGTCCCAACCAAGATTATCTAGGGTGGGTCACTGGAAGTAAGTTTGATTATATTAATGACAAGATCATAAGATAGTAGGTAGCTATAGCTAATTAGCTGGCACACATTTTGAATCCAATCACATTAGAATTATAAATCCACTCCATATGTCTTTATATTTTGGAAGAAGCTAGGATACTTGAGGGTGCATGGGAGTTTGCCTAACCAGTCTACATGTGTTTTGTGGACTTGGAGAAGGCATTCGACCGTGTCCCTCGAGGTGTCCTGTGGGGGGTGCTCCGGGAGTACGGGGTGTCTGGCCCGTTGCTACGGGCCATTCGATCCTTGTACAACCGTTGCAAGAGCTTGGTCCGCATAGCCGGCAATAAGTCGAATTCGTTCCAGGTGGGTGATGGGCTCCGCCAGGGCTGCCCTTTGTCACCGATTCTGTTCGTAATTTTTATGGACAGAATTTCTAGGCGTAGCCAAGTGGCGGAAGGCTTTCGCTTTGGTGGT
>VURO01048236.1:0-12646 GCA_015108175.1 Pelvicachromis taeniatus
AAAGCTAAAGTCCACTTTTTTGTCATAAACATCATAAAAATCAACTGCAACAGTATTTAATTAAACTGTGTGTGTGTGTGTGTGTGTGTGTGTGTGTGTGTGTGTGTGTGTGTGTGTGTGTGCGTGCACACACTTTCTTTCAGAGAAAAAACTTTGAACACACAACTTTAATGAACTTGCAGATTGGAGTACAGAACCTTGAACCTTTATTTGTTTGTCCATCACTGTTCGATTCAACCAACATCATACTACACATGACTGATACCAATGATACATACAATGTGTACCTGAAGGAGGAAGAGGAGCCAGGAAAGATGTTGTGGAAGCCAAAGGTTCATGGTGTTGACTCTAATAATATCAGGTTGGTTTTTCTATGAAGCTTATTAAGCTCATATAAGTGTATAATGCAATATTTTTGCATGGCAAGTATACTTGTCCAGTTTTTCTTTAAAATGCAGTAGGCTCAGTTTTCTAATTTTGTGATATGAAGTGAGATTAAATGTGAGTTGAGGTATCATATGTAATGATACCTCTGCTTTAATAAGAAGTGACGCATGCCTCTTGCAGACTGCATTTCGTGTGTGTGCCATGTCTACAGAGGAGACAGCAGTTTTATCTGTGCCAAATGTTTACTGTAAGACGACCCAGCATGTTATATAACTTCCTGATGACAGTCTGGCCCTGGTGAACCCTCAAACTGTCAACTTTTGCAACCAGATATTTTTAAGGCAAAAGGCTTATTCAGTTTGTGGGGATAGGTTAATTGACAACTCTAAATTGTCCATAGGTGTAAATGCGGGAGTGACTGTGAGTGTGAATGCTTGTCTGTCTATGTGTATTAGCCCTGCGACAGACTGGTGACCTGTCCACGGTGTACCCCACCTCTCGTCCCAAGACAGCTGGGATAGGCTCCAGCGCCTCCCAAAAAAGGAGAAGCGGCTGCCGATGGATGGATGGATGGATGGCTTAATCTCTTAAGCAAAGATATTTCCTGACACTAAAAGTCAAATTTAGTTTTTTAAATTATGTGCTAGTTCTTATTCTCTATCCCTCCAATAAACACAAATGCATTTTGTTTCACAACATAGGCATTAAGACATTCAGTCTATGCACACCTAACTTTATTTATTAAATCCTTTGCCTCAACTGTATCCACCTGCACAAGCATAATGTAAACTCAACTGTAAATATGTGTACAGTACATGACTGCCTCATCGATTGAGTCTAAAGTGAATCAGGAACTGCCCTTAAGCCATCACATAAAATGGAAATAGGCTTTATTTGAATTAGAATGCATTCTTAAAAAATAAACCACTCTCCAATTTCCATTTAGGTATTTGCTCCTGGATGATCCAGCTGACTGGGTAGCCGTTGATAATAAAACAGGAGAAATTACATCAACTAAGAAGATGGACAGAGAGTCACAATTTGTTGATGATAAGAATGTTTACAAAGTCCTCATATCTGCCATAGATGATGGTACAAAAGAGTTGTACTGTAATCAAAAATAAATTACATTGTTTCTGATAGAAATGCTTGGAATAGTTTTTCTGTTTTGCTGCGGTTTCAAAGGTGAACCTCCAGCCACGAGCACATACACTGTCAAGATCCTCCTGACGGACATCAATGACAACACTCCTGAGCTGGTTAACAACAGCGCTGTCATATGTGGAAACAAGGTTAGCGAGGTCAAGGTGCGTGCAAAGGACCTAGATGCTGATCCTTATAGTGGACCCTTCTACTTCTCTTTGGGGGATAATGAAACTCTAAGGCATCAATGGAAAGTTGAACCTGAATATGGTTGGTTGTTTTACATATATGTACATTTTCATTATAATATATAATAAACAAAACTTTTAAGCAAAAAGTCACAAACCTTCACCCTATATTCTCTCCATACACAGGTGTGGAAGCTTTTCTTATTAGCTTGAAGACACTTCATTATCTTAACTATTCAATTCCCCTGGTGATTATGGACCAACAGAACATATCTGGACATGATACTCTGGAATTGATGGTGTGTGAATGTGAGGAAAATGATGTTTGTCGCAGCAAAGAGCCACCTTCATTAAGTAGTGGACCAGCTGAGATTGGAGCACTTATTGCAAGATTGCTTATATTTTTGTGTGAGTATGGGGCGTTAACATCAAAAGACTCAAATCACTCAAAGAAAGCCTTTTTTTCGGAATACTCTGATCATAGACATACTAGATACTCCCGAGCACGGTCTCGTGTTTTTTTCTCTTTGGCAGCACTTGGGCACCTACCTCAATATTGATAATATGAAAGCTCTTCTGGTTTACCAGCCAGCTTTAATGTGCTACTTAATGGATTTTCTGGTACCCATGGCAATGTCAGTTTAAAACACAAACACGAGATGCACTCTGTGTTTTTAACCATGTTTTTGATGTGTGCCTGCAGTACTCCTAGTTGGGGTTTTATGTGTAAGGAAGAAGATTAAGAATGTGCAGCAAGTTGAGAGCATGCACAGCGAAGAAGGAGGGAGTTCTTCATGCATGGTAGATTGTTTGTGTTGTTTGTTTCAAATTCAAGGCAACAGTGTGCGCCACTAAGCAACGCATGGTTTCTCTCTTTCCTTCCAGAGTGAGCCCACTCGTCTTCAGTCACCAACAGATAATATAGTAGTGACAGATGCAGACTACAATTCAGGTGCTCATGCTCTCAACTCTGGCAGTCTTTCTTTTTGATAGATGACTTTTTCCCAGAGAGGTATCAGTTGTGTCGTTTTGAACACGGTCATAGTATAGCTAAAGACAAGTTAAAGAAAGAGAATGAGCAGTAAAATGTGTCTGTTAACCCTGGTTAAAAATAATGATAGTGATAATCCATCTGTTACTTTATTTTTTTTTGATAACAGACAGGTATGTAAGTCAATGGTTAAGCTGTTTGCTTTATATAAAGGAAAAAAGTTTTCATAGTTAATTGAGATGCTCACAACGTGGATGATATAAAAATGTTATAAAATGTGTGAGCGACGTACAGAGAAGTTTGTTTTCAGATGTACGGATCATGTTTACTGCAGTTATTTGTGAAGCCTTTGAATATAAGATAGAGGTATACGTTTATTAAATATAATTTCTGTAATAATGAATATAGAGTTGTAAGGAAATTGTAAGCAACATTTTCAAATTTTTTTATTTTTAAATTAATAAAATTTTAAAATATACTGTATGCTGTATTCCATGCTTGTTCAACTTATTCTTCCCATGTAGATATTCGAGACTGTCCTAGTAATGACATATGACGTGTCTAAGTGGTGAGTAAGAACTTTAAATATTTTGTTTTTGAGTCAATCAAATTTCAAAACTGAATTTAGCTGTATTTACTTATATTCAAGTACATAATATAATTTTTTTATGAGCTGTTGTTGATATTATGAAGTTTGTCCTAGTGATACAGTTCACAAAGGTTTTGGTTGAGATCACGGAATATTAATTGTTTCTTTTATAAATGAATGCAGTTACACTCCAAATTATGATCTAATACACTGGCATTTCCTCTAATACCAGTTTTTACCCCTCAGCTGTAAAAGGTTGATCACCCCGCAGGCTGGGCAGGCAGACGGGAAACGTGGACAGCTAAGTTTGTGAATGGTATTCAGCTGTTAAGTGACGAAATATACAGCCTGCTACCGGGTCCAAAATACATTGCATTCTTTAAGGCTGTTGTCTTTTTAATGTGTTTTAATGCTTTGTGTCTTGTTCCAATAAGCTGAAGAAGCCCCTAAAAATAGTCTGGCGTCTCTGGGTTTTTATTAGCACTGTTCTGCAGCACGTTTAAAGCTCAGTATTAAAAGCTTACGATGTAACTACAGCCCATTGGCCAGACACCAAATATTTGAACGGTTCAGAAAATACACTCTGAGGCTAACAAAGATTTAAATGGGTACATGAAGCTGAGGATCAGTAATTTTTTAGAGCGAGTAATCCAGAGTATATTAATATGTATATTTGTAGTATATTAATAACTAATCTTGTGTTAGCGATGGATAATCTCAAATCTTCTCTTGACTGAAGTTTGGCCTGTTTTTAGTATCTTTTTCAATGCAATTGCATTTGGCTTTGCCCATCGGGGACCCTCACGCTAACTTTTATTGAGGAGACATAGGTTAGAGTTCATCATCCAGCTTCACTGTGCTAATATGTTCATATTATCCTAACCAACTTTTTTTAAGAGCATATAAGTCTTGTAATTACTGAGAATGTATTTTTATTATATGACTGTATTATTGAGACCATATATTTATATCAAGATCACTTCAACAATATTTCTCACCAACATGTAAAGTGTGAAAATGTCAGCTATGTCCAAATAATTGTGTCTGTAACATTGTATAACTAGAGTAAAAATAATTAAAAATAAAGAGAAACAGGAACACAGTGCCTAACAGCATTCACACAATAATGTATAACTTCCATATATCCCATTCATGGGATGTTGCTGCATGCAAAACAGATAAATTAAGATTTTAATAATGAGGATTTATTACTTTTTTTTTTAAAATAGGTCCTCGCGTCAGGCTGTTCGGTCTTAAAGTATCCAAAACTGCGTATCACTAATGATAAAGCTCCTGTTGATCTGTGCTTCTGTGATCTGTAGTCATGGCAGAAAGGGCAAAATGTTTGTGGCTTAGCTTCTCTGTACTATGAATAACTACTACAAAACTAAAGTGCACATAAGCAATAGAAGAAAATCCTAACAGTAAGAAGTAAAGCCTGTTTTTGTTTTTCTTTAAGTAAAGCATTGAGAACACCGCAATGGATACAAATAGATGTATTGAAAGAGAACATTTTTCTATTCTAAAATACAAAGAACTATAATGGCAACCTAGGCATAGTAGAATGAACTAGAATAGAAAACCATAGAACGAAAACCTAAAGGAATTAAACTTAAACCATAAACATCAAAAATAAGGTAGAACTCAAAACACTGGGTCAAAAGACCCAGGATTGTGACAACTATCAATAGAAGAGCATCAATGTGACA
Source organism: Pelvicachromis taeniatus (assembly GCA_015108175.1). Classification (NCBI taxonomy): domain Eukaryota; kingdom Metazoa; phylum Chordata; class Actinopteri; order Cichliformes; family Cichlidae; genus Pelvicachromis; species Pelvicachromis taeniatus. The sequence continues at coordinate 5,008 of VURO01048236.1, forward strand.
ATTTTGATCATGCATTTTAAATTTTTTACTAATTTCAGTATTGGTCATGGTATTGCAATGTGACAGTATTGAAGTTTGTAAAGTAGCTTTGTCAACATCTGTTGTCACAATATGAACATGAAAAAGATGAGTTCAGACAGAAGCTAATAATGTGACACACATGACACACTGACTTATATTATTTAAAAGGTGACTTTAGAATCTCTGACCCCTCCAGAAATCCTCGCTTGATCTCAACCTACATCATATATAGATCTTACTGTTAAATAATGCTGGTACCATCCTCCATCACTGGACTGCTACGATTGAAGTGTAAAGAAACTTGAAACATTTGCAGTTTAGCAATTAATTTAACAAGCAGGAGCCACACTCACACACGCACACACACTTGCTCATCACAGAAGTTTCAGTTGTCACATACAGAATGAGAAGGTCATTAAAAATACACACGTTGCCTAAAATACTTTTTTAAATGCACACATTCACACTTGAATGCGCGGGAGATAGAGTTAACAGGCACTTAGGATCATTGCAGGTCCTCAGTATACACCATACTTCATCTGGAAGAGGCTGTTCCAGTCTTACCACTATGTCATGGTAAACTGTAAGGAGAAGAATAATGAGCTATGACTGATGGTGTAGTTTTTCTATGAACTCTGAAATTCTCAGTATATTCTTCAAGTTGCACAGCTCAACATGGCAATCTATTTAGATTTATTACTGAAAGCACTCCAACTCAGCAGTGTGCTCCTGCAGCCTAACTTTGGGGACTTACAGTTACTCTTATGGTGGCTGACGTTTTCCAAAGCTGCAAAAGAATTTTTTGCTCTCATCATATAAACCAAGGCCTCATTCACGCCCTCATTTGTAAGTCAATATTGGCACCTGCAGGTGAAGAGTGTGAATTACTGCGTTCACACATACACAAGTACTTTGGTAAGCATTGTTTTTCTATGTGTTTTAGCCTTTTGTCCACACATAAATGGCATTTTGGATCAAAACAGTGCTGGTGAAAAACTCCTGGCAGGGTGAAGATTTAGTTTTAATGTGGACAAGGAAAACATAGATTTTGAGAATGGTGTGTCCCTTTTTTGCTTGTGTGCCATGTATTTGTCAAATAGGCTTTCAGTTGGTCAAATTACCACCTGTACTTTGGCATGCGTTTGAAAATGCTAGAGACAGTGCTCAAATGTTATTAAAAACATCACACTGTGCTGTGTGAGGACATTTTGTAAAATCAATTTTATTGGTTATGGAAATTTTTGTGTGATATTTTATACATGCAAACACACAAGTCTGGTATGTTATTATAAACTTACAGCAAAATTGACCACTACTTAAAGTAATAGTTTCTATTTTAATATTAAAATGTTACTTCTTCAAATGACTGTTGTTAAAGATAAAGTCCATCAGAGTGCTTTGGCATAAGTCAAAATCTGATGATAAAGAATGATTATTATTCTTAAAATATTTTTCCCTGTTCAGCACACTAGTTTGCCAAATGAGCGTGATCATGTGACAATTCTTTCTTCACATTTCTACAGATGTGTTCCCAGCTCTCTCACGTGATTAACTAGTTACATTAAAGCTACATGTAGAAATAATACATCCAAGGTAAAGCTTATTTTCCTTGAAGTTGTGAATTAAACATAGTGGAAAGGTCTCATAGCATTTATTCAAAAGAACAAACCTATAATATAATACAAGTAATGGGACAGAAATAAAAAGGGTTTTTTATTATTATTATTCTAGTTCCGCTGGCATGGCAACAGGCAGCTTTGGCCTTAACCTCAAAGTGGTGGGCAACACATTTAAAGTGAGCAGAATGGTGGTTGGGACAGTCTGGTTTGCATATATAAGTTAAAAGGCCCTTGTGTAGGACAATGCAATGACTGTAAAAACATGGATGACCTACCAGTTCAACTTTTTAAAGGGTTTTTGCCAGTTACCCTGGTGGTCAGAGACACAGAACAGGAGAACACACCCAAGTCTGAATTCGACATCACAATGCTTTCACAGACTCCAGCAGAGCCCAAAATTGCTGTGCAGCAGGTCGAAGAAGGAATATATAACACAGATCTTTGCATAGCTGACTTATTTAACCACATGCTTTCCCTCAACTATATTCACCTACTTAAATATAATAGAAATTGAAAACTGTACTAAAAACTACTGTGATCCATGGTCTTGTTGATGGAATCAAACCAGGATTTTCTACTCTTACCTTAAGCCACCAAATAAAATGGAGAACGACAAGGGTTTTATTTGAATTAACAAAACACACACAGCCAGAAAAGCATGATCAGCAACAAGAAATTACCATCTTCCCAAGCCAATCAAAGCATGCCTTTATCGACACCTGGTCAGGTATGGATTATCAGAAAATAAGACACCTGCATCACCATTGCAAGGCCAGTAGGTGTCACAGAGGAGCATAACAACATTAAGTTAGACATGGCTACTGAGGTACTAACGCCCTTTGCATTGCAGTACGCAAGCAAGCTACAACTTTGGTTTCCACAAGCTACATTTCAGCATTTTCACCTAATATGTTCTGCAGCACTCTCTGATTTCTCTTTATGTATGTGCTCCTAGACAAACCAGCTGACTGGGTACTTTTCTCTGGGGGATGATAAAGCAGCAATGGAAACTATTTTCCAGTACATATAATAATTTTATTTGAGTTTGTGTAGATTATGTGAAGTTGGTTCTAGTAATGTGGTTCACACAGGTTTCAATTGTAATCGCTTTTATTTAAGTTTATTTGATAAACGAATGCAATTACCCTCCAAATATGATGAAATACATTTCCCCTAAGACTAGTTTATATATATACTGTATAAATTTATATGTGTTTAATGATCTTTCAGTTTTTATGTCCAAAAAAGTTAACAAGAAGTCAATGCTGATATTTTTACTTCTTTTGCACACTGGAGTGTGAGAACTAAACGATTTTTACCAGCTCTGCTACGCCTTTTTTTTTCTCAAGTATTCAGATTATTTTTACAAAATATAAGGCTTGTTGTCTGAGAATAACTTTTTATTGTTATTAAAACTGCATTTAGATTTATGAAGACCACTTGACTATCATTTTTTTTCATATCAAACATATCAACCAATATGTGAAATGTAAAACTTTGTTCAAAGAATAGTGTATTGTCTGTAACCGTGCATAACTTGCGTGACGCAACTGCATATATAAACATTGTTCTAACATAGAAAATAAGCAAGCAAAACCCTAAAATCTACAGGACTAAATAACACTACCACTCACTATAGCTCAGCAATCCAGCAAGGCTTGGTGATGGGGACTGGGGTTATACACTACAGGTAGATGGAATAAGGTGTACCACTGGACTCACTGGCCATGTATACACCTATTTTGGCACCCTATCATAATTTATGGCAACATTGTTTTTTGGCCAAAGTGGCTAATGGTTTGTTGCTTTGGGAGTTGTTGCCATTACCTATGGCTTTTTTTTTATGCCATGTGAGTCATAAATAATTAAAGGAAAATGAAGAAGATACTGCAAGTAGAACTCACCCTTACAGAATTAACTGTAGAATTCAGAATACTGAAAAGTGAGTGCTAAAATGAGAGTAGAAAATTGCCGTTTTAGCTCACAGATTGAGCAGGTGCCACTCTGTCAGAGTGACCATCGGAGTTTTGGTCACCTCCCTGACTAAGCCCCTTCTAACCCAATCGCTCAGACTGGGTGGCCAGCTCTAGGAAGTCTTGGTGGTTCCAAACTTTTTCCATTTATGGAAGAAGTTTGTGTTCATTTTTCTGTACCTTTCATTACAATTGCTTTCTTGGAGGTCTACAGACAATTCGGACTTCTTTTTGTGCTCTGACATGCACTGTTCACTGTGAGACCTCAAATAGACAGATGTGGACCTTTCCAAATTATGTTCAATTAACTGAGTGTACTGCAGGTGGACTCCAGTCAAGTTGTAGAAACATCTGACAGATGATCAGTGGAAACAGGATGTACCTGAGCACAATTCTGAGTGTCATGGTAAAGGCTGTGAATACTTATTTATTTATTTTTTTAATAAACTTGCAATAATCTTTGTCACTACAGGTTATTTTTTGCAGAACTTTGAGGTGAAAAAATAATTTAGAATCCATTTTGGAATAGAATTTGGAAATGCTGTAAATACTTTTAGGATGCTATGTATACTAGACCAAACTCCAAAAGAAAGTTGTAGACATCTTGTTGTACAAACCAACAGCATATTGCAGGTGGAAAAATTTGAGTCTTGGTGTGCTATTTGGAAAAATAACAAGTAACATTTAAACTACTAAAATCACCCTGCCACCACCTTGCCACCTGCAGTGTTCACGATCACTAAAGATTAATCATTTGGAAGCAGTGACATGCTTGGTACAAATTAATTACTTACTAAACAAGTCTTGGTTTAGTTAATTAAATGTGTGGGTTAGTGTTGGGGTTATAGCAATGATGAAACTTGACAATGATGAAACGGAACAGCTTACATAAAGTTTAGTTTTGCCTTTTGGCCATATGGAAGTCTCTTTCTCTCTCTCCGTATCTCTGTGACTCTCTCTTGCCTTCTTCCTCTTTGCCTATTTATCTAAAAATCATATTGTATTACTCAAGTTGAGTTGACCAATGGACATGTCCATCCCACACACAGGCTTAGCTGCATGTCCCCATCTGTCTGCCCTAACGTGGGAGAGAAACATGTATGTAAAAAGCTGACTCATCCGGATAATCTCTGAGTTTCCTGCCACACTGCTGTGGAAGACGTGTAGGAGGTCTCCATGCAAATTGGCTAAGGTTGCATTACTACCATCTTATGTGTGAGACCTTGATGAGTTCATAGCTTCTAGAGGGGAATCCCTTGCCTTTGACAGGGGTTATTATTCTTACTAAAGGTCTTTACCTTTATGAAGGTATGAGGGTGCAGAAGTGCCTATTGAATTGGTAACTTGCACTTCCAGATAGGATTAATATAAAAGGTTATGTACATATTTTAGAGCAACAAGTGCTGCAGTCAATAGCTTTTATTGGGGGGGGGGGCTCTTACATATTTCAGCAAGACATTGTTGAGGAGGAGGAGATAGCTCAGTAGGTAGAGTGCTTGCCTCATGATTGGAAGGTTTGATGGCAGCCCACTGCTTCACTGAGTGAATGCAGAGAAGTAATTTCCCCCTGTGGGACAATTAAGGGATTCTTCTTAAACCACATACCGCATTTATCAAAACTGAAGAACAGACTGTTGAGCACCATTCCATTTGGTTGTATTAACATTTGACACAGATTTAGAAATTAAGAAAAACATGTGCAAGAGTAGTTGCAGATTCATAAATCTGACCTTTAAAATGTTCCAATGAAATCACAGAAGGTACCTCATATTTTTTTTCCTTTCACTCTTTCTATTTGTAGCCGCCAAATACTGTATTTAAATTTTAAAAAAATTCCAAGTTCAGTTTGGATAAGAGGTACTAATTGTGATTTTAAAAAGTCCTTTGACCTGACATTGTAACTACAGTAAGAGGTAACCAGGAAATAGAGCCTTATAAATAAACACCAAACAATGTTGGTGTCTTCTTTTAGCAGTTTGTATGCAGATCCATCCCACTTTTTTCACACAAGCCATTAACCTCTGCTGACCCTCACATAGCTGTTTAGCTTACCAGCTATGTTTTTTTCCCCTTACCTGCTTCCACCACCCATTGATGTTCAAGAAGATTTTGTGCAAAGGTAACCATTTCACAAAGACAGATTAAAAAAAGAGTATATTGAGGGAACCTATTCATTTCTGCAGACACTGCTCTACATTTATATATGTTGCAAAAGACACATCACATAGAAAGGACTTGTTAGAGTAAATTGCTGAATGTTGTCATTATTGTGATTATTTCTGTATATATAAAACTGTAGACCTTAGCTTAACTGAGAGAACAAAGAGATTCCTTTGCCCCTCCAAATGCCTGGAGGCAAGGAGAGTTGTAAATGACCAAGTAAACTGTTTCATGTAAGACTGTTGTTTCATTGTAAAGATAAGAGAGATGTTTTACTTCCTGAATTTTACATCTGTGTTTATCTAGGTTAAACCATACCATTTGGCAAACTTGCCAAATCTTTTCTGCTAATGCCAAAAAACCTATTCTGCTGTTGACTCTAGTTTGGTGTTGTTTATTGGATTGGATGATTGAATATGAAGAAACAATATTGGCAGTTAGTCTAACTAATATGTGGAAGAACCAGAACCTCGTTTTGCAGATAACTATCTTGGTCACATATTGGTGTGGACTGCCATTCAATCCTTCAACCAGGATTTTCTCAAGTCTGCCAATGTGGTTGTGTTGGTCACTCTGGCATGAACAGCACGCCCGAGCTGATCCCACAATTATTCAATGGGATTAAGGATAGGACTGCATGCATGTCATTCCTTCCTGTCCACTCCCAAATTTTGGAGGTAGTCTCTGATAAACCTGCGATGTGGGTGAGAGTAGGAGGATAGAGTTTGGTCCCAGACTGCGGAGACATGGGATTGCTGCTGGTTGAAGAATTTAATTTCTATCAATTTCATTTCTTTTTCTATTGCCAGGCTATTCCCATTACCAAAGCCATTACAGTACTTCATCCCAGCTGAAAACAAAGATGACCTTCAGCCCTGCCAGATGCCCTCAATTTAAACAGTGCTTTTAGTAGTCAGATATATATGTATTAATCGGTCTGTGTACAGTACTGCCCATACACAACCCCACCCAATTAATTAAAGCACACATTAATATAGAACATTATTCTCTGGACGCATTTACATTACACTGGGTGTAATGTAAAAGTTTACTTAGAAAGCAAGACTGTGTTTCTCCAGAAAGTAAATGAGTGTCAGCAGATCTTTCCTGTTTCTATAAGAAGAACCTCTTAAGCTTTGTCAGACTCTAAAAACGAGTTCTTATCTTTTCACTGTGATTAAACAACCTCAGCATTACTCATATTGTACTTCTGTCGAAACTGTCCAGTTCAGTAGTGGGATCATACAAAGTGATAAATAGAACACGGGTAATAATTTATTACTAGATTTGAGTAACAGTCTTTAAATAAAGTTAGCATAACATGCATGTCATACTTACTATGTGTAGTGGAAGAAACATCAACAAAGTAGAGTTCATGTTGTTTTGCTGCCTTATAAAAAAGCTAAATGAAAAGATGTCAAATGAAGGAGATGAAAAATATATTTTGAGGCTCTGGATGTTGGGTTGTGAGTCATGTAAGGCTGTTCCACTAGGAGGAAATTAGAAACCTCAGTGCAGTTGTATATTAAGACTTTCATAGCCTGGAATATTCTGAAATGTGCTTTTGAAAGCAATTTGTTAAATTACCCTCATAAATTGAAAAAGACCTACAATACTAAATGACTCTGCAGAGTAATTTCCAGTGTGGGTCATAAAGTTATGCACTGCAGGTCTGTTTACTGCTTTGTTTTTCTAACTTCATTTCTGTTAAGTCATTTACTTACATGCCTGGCGCTTTTTGAGGTTAGTTGACCCAGCAGACGACATGGTTCGGTGTTGTGTGACCGACTGAAGAGCCTCTACCTTTGAAGGTTTTTGAATTTGTCTTGTTCCCTCCTGTCAAGGCTCCAGGACAGGATGCTGGTG
>VURO01048238.1:0-17959 GCA_015108175.1 Pelvicachromis taeniatus
GCTCAGAACTATCATCACAACACCTCTGAAGAAATTTACATTTGCACTTAGGCGCTTCCTCAGAGGCTGAAAAGAAAAGCGAGGCAGGATATTCGTGTGCACTCTTGTGTGCAGAACATATACTGTAAGCCTGTGAGCACGAGACCCGAGACGCAGAGCCACACTGTTTAGCTCCGATCACATGTGAGAGCCACGTGCAAAACGTTTCCGGTGGCAGTCATAACATAATCAACTCCAAGTGGACTCTTAAACCAACTTAATCACAAATCAATTTGTGCGCTGCATCTGTCATCGTCAACAGTAATTAAGATTTGTTTTCCACTGCAGCAGCTCGGGGCGGCAGCTACATATGTTTGTGGGAGTGACCACCTAATCAGATCCTCCAGCTTTTCTGAGCCACCGCAATCCTTTCAAAGTGGAGCGAATGTGTGGGCAACTGGAGTAACCCCATGTCCCATGAATAAAGGCAGCATATCCCAATAAGAACTTTGTTTTGTTATCCTTTAACTCTTTCCCCCATAAAAACTTTGACAAACATTAGAACTGATTTTTGGTTTTTCCAAGGGTGGCCCTTATATGCTGTAAAGGCAGATATCACCCTCGTTAACGTATGATGCATGTTCAATCATCCAGGTGAGTGAATCCCAAAAGGTTGATTCTGGTCGCCTGGATAAGTGACGAAATGTTTCTCCTGAATAAAAACGAAAAAAAAAACCTTTTGGGAAACCAGGTGAACAAACAGGGTTGGGGTTACCCCAAGCAGGTGTGAAGGGAAAGGAGTTCAGCACATTTTCCATTGTTGGTGGCTCAGAGTAGGAGATTGCACTGGAAGACCACCCAGACAAGGTACTCTTTTCTCCTCTGAAACCTTGGTGATGTTGTGTAAATCCACCAATTAGCGCTGCAATTTGTAAACTGATGACTTACAAAGCATCAGCCGCCAAACTCACCCGCGACACATGCCTCTGACATAATCGTTACCCGGCCAACCCATCTGACCCGCGACTATTCGTTAACACCACCGGAGAAAATCAGACAAACATTGACCGCTTCATATACCTCGTTCATTAAAACCATTTTAACCTTTTCATTTTTCATCGTTGGTTTAAATCAAAAAGGCTGCAAGGACATTGTTAACCTTTATCTCTAAAAATCAATCATAGACGGCTCCACTGCAGCTTATTACTAAATAAGTCTCATAAAGGGCTCGTGTCATTATCAGTGGTGCTACACTGAAATCCTCATCCTCATCCTCAATCCTCTACAAAACACCACAGAGGCTCTGCCATGGATTGGACATGATTTCAGTCAGTGGTGTTGGAGATCTTATTAAATGTAGGAAATACGAACACAGCCTTTGAAACACCACATAACACCATCTGGAAAGTGTCTGATTTGCCATGCTTGTATTTGTCAGCATCACAATGATCCCTAACACACGGCCGGTGCAGTAAAAGCTTACCTGGATATAAGATCGCACAGCGGAACACAATCAATAATAGATTTTCCTCTCGAGAGTCTGGACCTCAACATTAATGAAGCAGTGTGGGATCATCTTAACAGAGCGCAAACAAAAAGCAGCCAACGTCCAAAGAAACGCTCTGAATGCACTTCAGAAAGATAAATGTTCCTGAAGACGACTTAAACAGAGTTTTCTGCTCATACCAAATACGGACTTTCAAGATTTTTAGAATTGCACAAACTGTTTGTTTTACTTCCATTCATTTTTGCACGTCTCATTGAATCACTGTACATATTTCACATTTTCCTTACAAAACAACAAAGGTGTGGGCTCATGACTTTTGCACCACACAGTAACATTTTTCATATGTCAGATTGTCATCAGGTCCATCAATCTAGCACAGATTATCTTCAGATTAAACCTCATAAAAATTGCCGTGTGCCGATTTTTCTCAGGGCTACGCTTAAAATTGCTCACCAAGAAATCCTTCTATAATGTAATTTCTATGAATCACATCCTGCTACAGAAATCCATATTTGGCTCCTGTCTGATGATGTCATAATTGGGCATGCCTAAAGGCGCATTATTCACACAGCTACGCATTTGTTCCACAGTGACTTGACGTGTGTAAACCCACGAAGTGTACATAAAGACCATTGTTCCATGACCGGCACCGTGAAAATGAAAGCTCGTGCTCCTGGAAGAGAACGAGACGCCCCGACAGTAATCGCTGAAGCGAAACCAAGAAAATTACCTTTACAACACCTACCCGTCTGCCTTTTAATGAGCACTATTAAAATCAATGAGGGAAAATAGGAGAATGGGCAAACATTAGCTGGCTCAGAGGCTTTACAGTTAGTGTGAGCCATTTGTGTCCGAGTAAAGAAATGCATTTTAAATTAATGACAAATGTACGGGAAAGATAAATGCAGGAAAACACTTAAGAGCCTCGATCAGTGCAGCAAACACAGACATGATTCAAACGTTCAGATTTGTTCCCATACAGATTCTTCTTACAACACTCAACTGAACTGAACTGACGGGACCGACTGCTTGAACTTTGACATTTTGGAAATCTAATCTTTATTATTGTAAACATTTATATGGAATTTTGGTGGTAATTATCATATGAATTCTTCAGTTATGGTAAAAAATGTATTTTTCCATGATATTTCTGCAATAATAATTATAAGGAAAGACAACAATAGCAGTAAAAATCAAAACAAAACAAATGCAGGCCAACAAGTTAAAGAACAGCTGCTCTCCAGCCTCTCCCAGTGGTTTTTAGCCCAACATTACTTCTCTCATGAAAATCTGCTTTTCCCTGTGTGAGATAACCCAGAACGAACCTGCTATGAGGACACAAAAACTATGTTATCCTGAGGTAATGAGATAATAAACCTGCGAGATCAAAACATATCTATAAACCAGAAGTGGTTTGGGCTTCTTTAATAATGTATAAAAATGAGAGGGAAACACGTTTTGGTGAATAAATAATGGAGGCTTGGTAATGATTGGCTCAAAAATCGGTTACAGTCATTGCACAACACCGACATGCAGAAGTGCGCTCGCCCAATTTGATCATCGCTGACAATCACTCAGTAACGATTTTTGTTTGCAGCCTGATTTTATAATCGTTAGTTGGTACACCGTGATGTCTTTGTCTCTACACAGAACCAATACTGTAACATATAAAACACCCAAAACACACTCAGTGGTAAACACTTGATTCTAATCACTATATAGTATCAGCAATAAAGCCCCGCAGCAGGCATTTTAAGCCGTTCAGAATCGCCAACAAAGTACTTTTGAATACACCGCGTGTGAACTTTTTCTGACCTGAAGCTCCCCTCTCTTCCTCTAAGTGACAGATAATGGAAGCTGTGAAGCTCCTGGCAGGTACAAGCCAACTGTATAACCACGAGGGCCGGCCAGCTCCTGAGCACTTTGAGTGCTTGCCAAAGATGTTTGGCAAGTCAGCAGTAAGGATGAACACTCAGCAGTTCATATCCTTGCTTAGTATCCAATATAATATATTTGGGGACAGAAAAAGACATTGCACTGGTGGACAGATAAACAGATAGATGGATAGCCCGCTGAGCGGCCGGGAAAAATGCCCTCTGAGGTTCTGAAGCTCGTGCCATCGATCAAAATCTGTCGTTTTTTTTTCACATTTCCTCGCGTTTTGCTGTACTACGGTATTTTGTATATCACCTTTATACTGATGCGCTTGTTTTATATGAGAACGCACATGAATCTTATCAGACTGTACTGTGAATGAGCATCATTAATATAGTTTGTTTTTTGAGAACATCAAAGTCCGCGCTAGTCATCCCGACAAACTCATCTGCTTTCCAAAGCACTAGAGGCTCGAAGACGAGAGGTCAGACACACATGAGACAAACTGAAACTTCAAAGTGAAAGAGGAGGAAATCATGAAAGGCTGAAACGTGACTAAGGCTGCACAAATCACTACAATCCTCCCTGCAAAACGAGATATTAGTGCCAGTGGGCATTCCAACACTAGCTCACAGTATCATATGTCAAATATAAGACAAAATGTATTTACTTATATTTAAATGGGGGGAAAAGGGGGGGCGATAACCAAATCTTGGCATTGTCTCTCTCCAAACCACATTTCTCTGGTATCACTGGGCAGAATCAGACCAAATGACAGATTTAGTTTTTATTATTCTCACGTTTCATACCACTGACACCAATCCATCCTCAGCATGTCTGAAAACAAGCTTCTAGATGTGAGCACGCTCATAAAATCCTCAGTCAAAGGGATAAGCTGTTGATCTTATCTAGAGAAAAAGGCACGCACCCCGAGGGTGGCTGCCATGTAGCCGGCTCCTCTCTGATATCTCTGTGCAGCGAGGGCACGAAGGATTCCCTCACGGGATCAATTAATGTATTTTAGAGGCTGAGGTGCCATTTTCAGCGATGTGATTTCTTCAATGTTGGAGTCTAACTTCAGAGTCTCCCCGGTGAGTGCCACACCGACAGTGTCAGACGCTCGTGGGGGGAGGGGGGCTGGCCCTGTCCACTGGGGGGAGTCTCACTGTGAATATGGATCAACCTACGACAGTTATGTGACCCCCATGTGAGATAAAAGAGCACTGATGAGCTGTAGCGTGAGACATACCGAGCGCGTCGACTCCACATGCGCGGTGCTTCGTGACTCCTTCTTATGCAAGAGCCTATTGTGACTGGATGCGGCCAGAATGTGTGTTGGATGTATGTGGGAAGCAGAGACAGAAGGGGGCACAGATGGAGCAGAGACAGAGGAATGATCAAATTAATAAACAAACCGACAACGTGCGACTGCTCGACGCCGCCATCATGTCGAATACGTTTCACCACAAATTGTTTGTAACATCTCAGCAGCGATGAGTGTAACGTGCATTGTTTCCAACTGCGGATGACCTTTAAAGGTGAGAATACGAGCCCAGTGAGTGGTCAGCGAGTGCGACACATGCTCATGCCCACGTGTTCAAACAGGACTGGCAAAAAAAAAAGATGACAAAGAGGATTTAAAAAAAAGGCTGCTTTGAATACTATTTGTAACCAATTACACAAGACACATTTTAAAAGGCTGAAAAACAACAAGCTGTCCTGGTTCTCTCTGTTGGAGCCTACAAAGAAAAACCACCAGGTGTGATTTAGGTATGGTTGTTGCTAGGATACCACCGAGCCAGCTGACTAGTCGCCTTCACTAATGGAAAACTTAGTTATATAGTTCTCTACAGGACACACTGCCATCATACAGCCAACATGAGATCGTTATAAATAACAAACAAACAGACTGTATAAGACAAAGCTAATAGAAAAACATTTCTATTGATATTTTTAATGGAAACAAAGCATAAAATCAGAAAAAAATAGAGTGAATGATAAGGAAAATAACTATAGTGTAAGAGATTTTAGAAAGACATATAGCACAAGTACCTTAGATAAGTTTTCGAGAGACATTTGAAACCAACTTTCTCTGGAAATGACTTCTTCAGCTGTGGAGCACAAATGGAAAACACCTGATATTCTTTAGTTTTTAATGATGTGTGAGCAAACCGAGGAAGGAGGGAAGGCATGTAACGTAAACCCAAAAAGTTTTAAATTAACTCTTTAGCCAGCAGGTGAACGGCAACCTCCGGGGCTGAAAGATGAAGCTAATTCCTCTAATGATAGAGAAGTGAATCATTCAGCATAGACACCCATGTTAACGTTCAACTATTAAAATAAGAGGCTTTGCTCCGTACAGCTAATTTGCTCATTTCCTGTTTGAGGAGGCAATGCCTGAAGTGAACCAACTGCCAACCGCTGTCAACTATGCTAATTCAACTCACTGAGCGGGTGCACTCGACCGCGCTCCTGGTGCCTTTTGGAGCATTTCTGATGGGTCTGCTGTGGCCTGTTACAGACACCCCACAGAGTTTGTGCTCCAGGTTTTGTGAGTGAAATCCTGGCATATTATTAGGTACTTCAATTCAATTTTATTTATACAGCGCCAAATTACAACAACGGTCGCCTCAAGGTGCTTTACATTGTAAGGTAGACAATACAATAATACATACAGTGAAAAACCCAACAATCATATGACCCCCTATGAGCAAGCACTTTGGCGACAGTGGGAAGGAAAAACTCCCTTTTAACAGGAAGAAACCTCCGGCAGAACCAGGCTCAGGGAGGGGCGGGGCCATCTGCTGTGGCCGAACCATGTTATGAGGCGTTATCAGGTATTCGTGTTTGTATGTTGCATCGGTACATTTTACAGATGCAGCTAAATTAGACCTAGCATGTAAAACCTACTCGTTCTGGCTCCAAAACCAATACGAAGGGTTAGGGTTCATTTTAAATCTAACATTAAAGTTTGAAAATGAGGAGTACAATGAATGAAGGCAAGATGGATAAAGCCATCTTTTATATACAGTGCATAATGCTGTCTTGTTCAAAGTGTTCCTTGTAACAAGATGAAAAGAGGGAAAGGGCCTTTTGGCCAAGCACAGAGTGCAGAGAGCTGGATCATTTCGACATGACGAGGTGAAAGAAGTTTTTTAAGGCAGGTTTGAGATTAAAGAACTATCATTTTTGCATTGGAGGAAAGTTTGTACGACTCTTTGCTAAATCAAGGGTCCCATTTGGACTTAATGAGCTGACAGAAGCTTTAAGGCAGGGGTGGGGAACTCCAGGACTCCTGACTTTGGTTAGAATGCCTGCCCACCTTTGCAGAGCACAGAGTTTAGTGCCATTTTTAGTTTATGAGCTCAGAGATGAGCCATTATTTAACTTTGACGGACATCAGCTGACTCAACACTTAGCCCTCTGTACAACAGGCAAGAGTTGCAATCAGCCAAAACGGCAACTAAAGCATCAAGATTTCCACAGTCTCCGACTAATTAAAGAAACATCTTAACAAGTTACACTCGGGTCTGTCGTCTGCTGTGTCGTTTGTGGTCTCTGTGTGTTCTCCTATTCTTTCACCTTGACCTAGAGGCCGTCTCTGAGGGTGAGCCTGGTTCTGACAGAGTTCTTTTCCTGTTAAAAGGGCGTTCTTCCTCGTCGCTGTCGCCAAATGTGTTATTGGCGGGTGTTTACCTGACAGTAAGTCCCTGTAAAGATGCTTATCAGGCTGGAAATGGTCAGAACAACCCAGAGTTAGACAGATCCCACGACAGAAATTCATGACCCAAGTTACCCTCCCCAGCCAATCAACAAAGATCGGTTAGTAAAGTGGCCTGTAAGTGTTTGAAGACCTCTCATTGGTTGAGGCGCATACCCATAGGTTTACAATCAGCTACATAGCGGGCACCAGTGGTGCATGGCAGAGGTGTGAGGAGAAAACATGGCTCTCCTGAAAAGACACTGCGTGTCAGGTTAAGTCTAATATTTTGTAACTGTAATCCTCTTTAAACATGAGCCTGGAAACGTGTGGCAATAAGATATTGCTTTTGGTAGTATTAATGCAGAACTATTTTTTTAAAAACTTCTTCTTCATATAATAGCCTGCTGTTAATAAGTCTATGGTTGGGCATCAATTCAAGGTCACGTATCTCATGAATTTCATATTTTACAGCTTCTTTGTTTTTTCCCTTAAATCAGGACAGTTTCAAGTTGAAAACATCTCCAATGTCATCTACTGAGCCTATACTGAAAGGTCAGCATTTTGCTGCTGTTCACCCTCACTGCTTGTACTGCTTTGTATCTGTGTGTGTGTACATCTCTGAGGCAGACAGGTAACATGAAGGGTCAAGCAGAGAAGGCGTGTGTACGACCGGTTCACCCTACAGCCTGGATTTTTCCTCTTTGAAGGTTTTTTGTTCTCTCTGCTTGTCGTGGCTGTACATACTAAGAGACCATTACAGGAATCAAAGCTACAACATAGTCCATTCTTTAAGATTGTGCCTTTGTCTTTGACAGAAACTACTTTGAATTTCATTTTGATTTAGCAGAAAGACTCTCAAACCATTGTTAACCTGTCACGTCTTTGATGTTTCTGTTCAGTGTTTTACTCGCGGCCTAACGGCAGAATGAGATGAGAGGGAAAATGCTTTCCCGAGCGCCATCTCTGACGCAGACTAGTGTGACGTTTCTGGGTGCTAAAACTCTCCTTACAGCATTCAGGTCATATATTACTTTTTCTACTCTCCTGCAGAATCAATCTGGTGAGACAAGTGATGAAAGACAAACAGGACATGAGAGCTAGAGCATGAATGGATACCGTCAAACACACCGACTAAGGTGGAAAGTGGGGGAGAGGGAAACAGAAATGGAAAGAGAGGTTTATTTCTTCTTTGCGCTAGTGGTTTTACCATCCTGCCTTGGGAATCGTGCTGCAGTAGCTGCTGCTGTTGTGTACTGGGGCATTTCCGCTGTACCACTCATCCACAAGAGAGTAGTGCGGTTTAACAGAAGAGGGGGAAAAAAATGGCGTGTGCAAATGAAAAGATCAGAGAGAAAGTGCAAACAAGCAAAAAGATTTATAGTCAAGATAATAAGAACCATGTCAAATAAATCGTGGAGAGAAGTCTTGTTAGAATTATGACTAATCCCCCACTAATCTTGCAGAAACATGGGAAGCAAGTCAATAGTGAACCAACAAATAACACGGCTGCACCTCCTCTGGGCCCACAGCGGGTAAAATACTTCTTCCACACGTAGTTTTTGAGATATTAGGTGTGAACAGAGCAGAAATAAAGAGTGAGTGATGAGTCACATAATTTATCATTTATGAAATGTAAACAGATAGAATAGCTGGAGAAAAGACAAACTGTAAGCAGAGTGAGGATACAACTGAAAACACGAGCAGACCTAATTGTAATCCTGTGCAGCAGGTTAATGACAGGAAACATGAAAAATTCAGCTCTACGCTGAAAACTTGCATCACGAGAACTACATTTTATTTTTCCCATATGTGCAACTTTTTCTTCAGATGTTTCAAATTAAAGCTTATTAGTAAATATTTAATAAATATCCTCCTGAATGTTGTGTTCACACTTCCACTGCTGAAGCAACAAGTTGTTTCCTGAGGAAGATAAAAACTGGCAAATGACACCTTTAACTTTGTGATGGGCAACAAAACAAAACCAATGCAAACCAGGCTCATACATCAAGCATATATGTCCGCATTAGTGGAAAGTGTTGACTTTCCATGAATGCAACTTAAAACGAGATTCGTATTTGGTAATCTGCATGCATGCAGTGCTCCAAAAATCAACAGCAGGTAGCGTGATGTGAGTTTCAGCTGTGTGTAGGTTAGTTGAAGTGAGCCTGAGCAGCAAAGGAAGCTACAGCAGAGTTCAAGCAGCCTGAGAAACTCTTTGTATGTCATACCTTCGGTCTTCTCTGGGGTTGGCCGAAGCACCAACTTGCACAAGCAAGTAGCCCCTCCCCCTCACTATTCTGCAAACTTTCTTCTGATTAGCTGCCGCTCGCAAACAAACGATTTGACCATCACGTGGTTGGGTTTCAGCGCTCGCAGTCAGAGTTTGAGGGTTCTGAGCAGCACCTCCGTTGTTCTCAGGACTCAGGTAGGCTTGGGTAGCATGGTGGCCTAGCCTGTGGCATACCCTCGCTGGGATTCAAACCTCCCAATCTATTGTTCCTACTACCCAGCTACTATTAAAGGTAAGATAATAAAGAAAAAGCAGAGCAGATCACCTTTAAGGTGGATAAACCCCACAATTTGAGAAACCAAAGTACTTTGAAAGCCACTGACAGAGTTGAGGGATTAGAAAAATCCTCTCCAAAGAACAAAATGATGTTGTGGACAGGAAAGAAACACTGCGTCATTGTGGGACTGCTGCTGTGTACAAAGCACCAAAACACACCCAGAGCAAAGGAAAAAGACTATAAAGACCCACGGGACAAGGATGAGCACACAAGCTCACTTTCTCCGTGTATACACCCTCATCCAAAAACTAATTAGAGTCCAGTGGATAATACAGATGTGGAGGAAACGTGTGGATGTGCACTCACAGGCTGTCAGTGACGGGCGGAAATCATAATCTGAGTACGTGAAGACGAGCGATTACTCACCCTGAGCAAACAGACTGTGACATGTCATTAAGAGGCTGCTGACACAGTCTTCAACTTCAGCACCTCGAGGTGCTTTCCATTGAGATGTACTGTTTTCTGCTGAGATTTAACAGCCCGTTTTTAGGTTACTTACGGCTTCAAAACCAAGTCTCACTCAACTTAGTTTATCGGTGTCATTTTACCCTACCCCCGCAACTAAGGCTTGAAAAAAGAGCCACGCTGATGGTTCTGTGAAACTACTAAAACTCCGGATATCCATATTGAATGTTAATATCAATCTCAGTGTATGTGCCTATGAGCAAGAGATGTTCCGCACGCTGCCGTTTGGCACCAGCAGGTTTACGCAAGAAATGTGAAACTTTAAATCTGCCAAACTGCTGCTGCTTCAACTGTGAGGAGGAAACAAAGGCTGCGAATTATACCTGCAGGATGGAAAACAACAGAGCGGGCTGACAATAACGGCGACGGGAGCCAGACAGGAGAGAGTGACACGAGGAAAACAGGATAATGATCTCTTTAGACTGAGCCCTCCTGTAAAGAGGGAGCCAGTCACAGGATGGCTGTGGAGTGCCACTTACTTCTCAATGAGGTCTAACGTCACCCCTGGCACCAACTTGGCACTCTTCTGCATACAAAACCTGAGGGGGGGAAAAAAAAGACAGGGAAAGGTTAGTGATCAGGGCTGTAATGAAAACAAGAGGGGCTCGCAGACGAGACAATGCAATAAAAGCGTTTGGCCTCTACAGCACAAATTTTATGACCAATGAGGGAAACAATCAACGGATAAACACTCCAATGAAAAACGAGCGCTTCAAAGATTACAACCACTGAGCACTGATAAGTGTGTTTTGGCTGAGTTACAGTCAAAGAGGAGGAGGGGACACACACACACACACACACACACACACACACACACATCGTATTTCTAAAACGCCTGCCGGGGGGTGGGGGTGGGGGGGTGTTTACTGTGCACGGTTAGCTCAGAGAAGTCGAGCCAGCTGTAAGTCGCAGCAGGAAGACGCTCAGAGTCTTGACAGATGCTCGGCTCAACGCTCGGTGATGACCGTGAGTCATCGCACACCTGGAAGAGCACAGGTGTGTGCGCACACAGGCACACGTCACGTCACACAAACATCAGCTGCAGGAGATTCACATCACACAACAAAAAAATAAAAAAATCATTGGGTTCCCTCACACACACACTTTTAAGTTTTCCATTTAACGACTAGTTTATTAACTGTTCTAATAACTTGAGTTTTTAATAAAAAGAGATATAAAGACAAGGAAAGGAGGCGAGTCTGTGTAAACGTGCACGTCGTGCAAAAAGAGCTAACCGTGATTGGATAAAATTCAGCTGCCTCTCATCCTACTGATGGACTGTAGCGGTAGTACTTGCTCTGCTCTGACCTGCAAGATCAAGGCCTGGTGAATGTCCCTCTGAGACATGAGACCAAAGCCTTAATGCAGCACGGCACCACGTTTGGCAAAATATCACCAAAAAACGCCTCAACTGGCAGATACAGTACAGCGACAGAGGAGTGGTGATTTCAGCTTCTTTTGCAGGCACAGACCACAAACGCCTCTGTATACCAGAGTGGTCTGGATTCCTGGGTGCGGCTTTATCCAACACCCAAAGCTTAGACAAACCCGAGTCGTGCAACAGGACAACAAATGTCCAACAGAATGACCGAAAAAGAAAAGATGTGCAGTCACACAAAAAGATTTTTCTGTATGATTATAAATGACCCCAATGGATCACTTCATGGTCAATCCAACTTTTTAAATAAAAGACGGCTTTTAGAAGAAAGTGACAGGAAATGATGCAATCCATGCTGAAAATACAATCATGTGGAAAAGAGGAAAGCAATGCGTCAGTTCATCGAGTTATAAATGATGTGAAAATGTGAAATAGCGCCGTCTGTGAGAACTACACACGCTAATAAACTCAGTTTGTGCATTAAAAAAATTAGAATCGATTTATTTCTACTTACAGGAAAAATATTCCCGGTAAAAACAGATTACATGCTACTTGTTGCTTTTACACAGCTGCTATTCAGCACGTCAATCCACCTGTGATTAGCTATTGATTCGGTTTTCTTCACTAATGTTTGAAGCCATCTACCGTATTTTCCGGACTACAGAGCGCACCTGAATATTAGCGGCACAACTTGAAATTATGAAAAAATCATATTTTGTTCATACATTAGCCGCACCAGACTAAAAGCCGCAGGTGCGCTAGCGGGCTAGTAGCACTAGCGGGCTAGTAGCACTAGCGGGCTAGTAGCACTAGCGGGCTAGTAGCGCTAGCCAGCGCTACTACACTAGCGGGCTAGTAGCACTAGCGGGCTAGTAGCACTAGCGGGCTAGTAGCGCTAGCCAGCGCTACTACACCGGCTAGTAGCGCTAGCCAGCGCTACTACACCGGCTAGTAGCGCTAGCGGGCTAGTTGCTAGTAACGGCGGTGCACGGCTCGCCTTGCAGGTGGAGGGCAACGGAGCGACTGCTCCACCAGCCTCGGAAGAGCCCCGCAAAGTGGGCCGCGCACCGCAGCCCGACCGACCCAGCCCTTAGAGCCAATCCTTATCCCAAAATGGATCTGACTTGCCGACTTCCCTTAGCTGCCTTGTTCTAACATGCCAGAGGCTGTTCACCTTGGAGACCTGCTGCAGATATGGGTACAGGGCCAGCGACAGCCAGCTTGCTAATCTAGTCTCTTTTTCGTGCTAATTCGTACGGCACTACTTTGGTTGGCGGACGGACATGTGACCAACATATCACTCTTTCTCACATTCCAGATCACATGCCTTTCGGCCAGGCAAAATGGCGGAACAAACCAAAACAAATCCTCTTATGATGCCACAAAAATCATGACAAAGCCTTAGAAAAGCTGCACCGGACAATAAGCCGCAGGGTTCAAAGCAAAAAAAGTAGCGGCTTATAGTCCGGAATTTACGGTACATTCTTGAAAGTGAACTTTAATTCTAAAACTGACAGAAGTCATGCATACATTAGGAAACTGTATCCCGACTACGACGGCGGTTTTGACACTTGAATTCAAAGGTTTTCTCCTGCTGCTGGAGAATAATGAGATCCCACATGGCGACACGGAGACTCGCTGCTTCTTTAAAGAACAGCAACGATCCTGAGTGTCGCTGACATTCATGAAAAAACCAGAGTAAGGAATCAGAAAAGCTTGTTCTAGAAAGTCTTAATGATCAACAGCTTATGGACTCATGGACACAGATGTATAGTACATGTTAAGATCACCCTACTCACACCTACTTTTGAATTTCATCTGAGCCACAGATTAAATATTTTGTTTGTTTTCGTCTGCGCTGGTTGCAAAAGGGAATCTGTGAATCCCCGGACGTAAACAGAGATGATTAAGTAAAAATGAATTTCAGGCAAAAGCAGACAGACCAAAGTAAACAGAGCACAGATATAGCAGGAGGTTGCATCAGGGAGCGTTTCCACCCTGTGCAGGGTGATGGATGGGAGATGGGGTACAGGGGAGAGAAAGAAGAAGAGGATGGGAGGGGAGGAAGAGAGAACTTGGTGGCGTTTGATCATGTCAGTATCTATAATGAGTCTGATCGACATTCTTGCTCTATTTGATTGTGATTGCAAATGATCAAAAACAGACTGACATTCTGGGCACCCACTGCGATCAAACCAAAGTCATTCTGCGAGTGCTTAACGCTGCAGCACATGAAGCTCAACCCCAAATGGTTTCCTTCTCCTGTGTTTACATGTGCTCAAACCAAAACTGTGAATGCGGCATAGCAACACAGAACATGTTTACTGTTTAATAATGAGACATTAAGGGATTAAAAGTCAATAAATTTGAAATGAAGTTGAAGATGGTGCCGTTAAAAGACACAAACGATCAGGAGAAACGAATATCAATCAGCAAGGAGGGGATTTGGCAGGAAAATGCAGTTTAATAAGGAGGCACATTCATGGTATTTATTAATTAGAGGTTCTGTCTCGCGAACATCACTGGAAATGTAGAAGGGTACTCAAAGAGCACATTCCTCACAGACTGTATCCAAAGGATTACTATCAAAGCTGAAGTGTTTCCCATTGATTTAGATTTTTGGACAAATAAATAAAAGACCAAGCAAATCAGTCGCAAGCCCAACTCCACTTTCATGGACTGTAGCTAGTGATGGTAGTCCTTTGTCTCTTCTGCAGCCTCAGTGAGCAAGTGATCATCAAGTTCTGCACCTGCTGCAGGTTCTACTTAGAGCACTGATCATCAACTGGCGGCCCGCGGGCCAAATCCGGCCCGCTGAGCCGTTCAATCCGGCCCGCGACTGGAAATCCAAAATTGTGAGGATCAAAAAGAAAATAGTGGTCCACACTTTTAAAGCAACTAAAAGTGCTCTGTAAATAAGTTGACTTAGCCTAATTGTTGAGGCAAAATATCTATCACTCCTAGTGGTTGACTGTGGTATAGGTGATGGGAGCCTGAATCAAATGCCTTCAGTTTTGTAATGAAATGGAAAAAGTATAAACATTAAACATAATGTTAAGCCAAAATTAGATTTTTATTTGATTTTCTCCTTGGGGGTCCGGCCCCCAAGGAGACTGTCTGGTAAAACTCTGGCCCTCTGACAAATATAGTTGATGACCCCTGACTTAGAGTGATCCACCAGGTTGTTCCAGAATAAAGGCTACAGTTGTTATCTGTGTTGGAGTCGTTATGACAACAGGATGGCACACTGACATCCTGCCCACTTAGTTGCTAGCAGTGACTGAAGTCTTCTGGAAGAAAGTCTTGCCATTTGGCAGCCATCACAAAACCCTGAACATGAACGACGTAAACAGTTCATTACATGTGAGCGAGAATGGTCGTCTGTCTCCATGTGCTGGCACTTGCCCTTTGACAGCTGGGACTGTCAAAGCCCCGCGTCTGTAATTCGGCAAATCTCACTGACTACCTTAACGACCACTTGACAGTCACCACCGAGAGCATTTCTGATGAGTTTTCAGTGAACAGCACATGAATTAACTGATGGTCCAAATACATCTCTCAGGTCTGGTGCCAGATTTAGTTCATCTGAAGTAGTCTTTAAGGAAACATAAGCATTTTTTTATAGTTTCAATTAAAGACACGAGGACAAATTTATGTGTTTTTGTGACACCCGACTAGTAACAAACATTCAATTTGAAGCTGGTTTTTGGCTAAGTTTTCTGTCATGTGTAGACACAATACTGGTTCATCTCAAGAGTTATGTGCCTTTTTTATTCTATGCTGATTCATAGGTTATGATCATGAGGCTTTAACACACAAAAACATTCCTCTGAAAATAGTGAACAACAAGGACTGGACTGAAAATGAGTGAAATAGCAGCCGGTGTCCAAGGAAAGACATTGAAAACCCTTCAGAACTTCTGGAGAACTATTGCACACGACCACTTAAAAAAAGTTAAAAGTCTGGCTTCTTGGAGGCCAAATACACAATTTGAGTGACTCAAGACTTTCACACAGGACTGTATATCAAACATTTATCACCAAAGTCAGGAAAACTGATGTTTTTGTCCTTCCGACAGAATGAATATCTGTCAAAAGGTTCAGGACCATCTAAACAATAATGGTTATTCAATAATGTTTTGCGTTATTAATCTCTGGATCCCCAAAGCCACAGTGTTCACTGGCTAAACAAGTCATTACAAAAAACAAGATTTAACGAGTAAACACTCAGAAGAGCTCTGGGAAAGAATCAACTCTCCTAAAAATGTGTAGAAGGCGATTCTGTACCTGGGTTCAAAACCAAGTCACGGCTGAGAAAAGAACCAAGACGCAGTTTAAACCTATTTGTTGTCACAACTCTTCAAAGCGACTGCTGAACTTTGGACTGCACGTAAACTGCAGCCGGTGAAATGCATGCTCCTGGAGGAGACAAGCAGGTAAGCTTACTGAAGTACAGAAGGCCAGCAGGGCAGAGATGAAGAGGAAATTGAGGGATTATTACTTACAGAGAGCAAGGCAGCCAAACTTTAATTGGGTTGGTGAATAAGTGAGCGTGTGGGCACTGAGCAGAGAGGAGGAGTGGGCATGTACATATTCAATTTTGAGGAGGAAAATGAAGCGCTGCTTGTGTGAAGAAACTACAACGCTGCTCCCAGGGTAGGCGGGTGGAGGAGGAGTGGGACGAGTAGGATGACTCCTGCTGTCTTCCACAGCTCATTACTCCTTCAACCAGCTTGCAAGTTTCAAGTCAGCAACTTTATCGTTCGTGTGCTTTAAGGGTTACTGCATGATCTCAAACTTTACAGGAGGGTTAACGGCAAAGATTAGGTTTGAGATCACACAGGAAGCCTTCTGGGATCTGAATGAAATGATTATGCTAGAATTCCCATCAAGCCATACTGTGGTAGCCAGTGGCTTCACAGTGCAGTGGTTAGCACATTCACATCAAAGGTCCCAACTTTATCACCAGGAGCTATAAAATTGGCGCCTAATGTACTCCTCAAGCTGGTCCCAAGCTTGGGGAGAGTAGCATCAGGGAGATCTTCCTGATATCCGGAATAAGGGAGCATTTGAAAGTAAAGCAAAACACCAAGGCGTTCCCAGGCCAGCCGAGAGATATAATCACGTCCTGGGTCTGCCCCGGGGCCTCCTCCCGGTGGGACATGCCTGGCACACCTCACCCAGGAGACCCCTATGAGACAACCATCAAGGGAACAGTTTACCCTGCCTGGGATAAAGTTGCCCATCTTCTGAGAAGCTCGCCCTGCAGTGGCCGGTTGCTTTGACACAAACACCAGGAGCACTCATACATGGAAAGAAATCACACAATTATTGCCCTACAGCGTTTCCCAAAGGTCAGCAATTTCATTGTGGCAGTACGATTTACAGACGTTCCCTAAATGCCTCACACGCAGGTAGTGATTCCTATGTTTATTAGTGAGTAAGCAGAAATCTTATCTACAATATATTCACTGTTATATGTTTGAACTGTGGCTCCTGAAAGTTTGTTTCTTGCTCCTTTTCTAACCCCCCCCTCTTTTCAGTCACCAAGACTTTGTGTGAGTTGGATCATTAATACTTAATCCAAGTATCTCTGGCCCGGGTCCCGAGGCTCAATGTTTACTGATTAATTGGCATCTTCACGAGCAGTTTGGGATGTTTGGGGTTTTCTGACTGCTCCGATTCTGGGTCAAACCTGGAAGAAATAGTTGACTACAGCTGCTGTTTCTCTGTAAGAACCGCCTGATAATCTCATTGACCACTTTTGTTGTGTTTATTTCCACGCCAATGACACCTGTTTTTGTTTCTCTCTTTTTTAATTCAGTACAATCAGGTAAAGATGTTAGACTTCCAGATTTAATTCAAAACAAACAAACAGTTACCTTTTCTCATTAGTTATTGTCAACTTTAAAGATTTATAGTTGAAGGGTAAGTTGGTGTTGGGTCGCTGTAGTGGGGGAAATATTTAGGCTTGAGAGCTGCCAAAGCAGGAGGCCATTGTTAGCCTGAAACAACAAACAGACCTTTCAGAGCGATCCGGTAAAGTCTAGGAGTGCCAAAAACAACAATGACACACGTTTGTTAAAAGGAAGGCTGCACTGATGAGCTCAGAAACACCAAAAGGCCTCAGATCTCTCAGATCTCTTTCATTGGTGAAGATAAGCCACTTCACAACATCCATCCATCTTCTACCGCTTATCCGGGGCCGGGTCGCGGGGGCAGCAGCCCAAGCAGAGAAGCCCAGACCTCCCTCTCCCCAGCCACCTCCTCCAGCTCATCCAGGGGAACACCAAGGCGTTCCCAGGCCAGCCGAGAGATATAATCTCTCCAGCGTGTCCTGGGTCTGCCCCGGGGCCTCCTCCCGGTGGGACATGCCCGGAACACCTCGCCCAGGAGGCATCCTTATCAGATGCCCGAACCACCTTAACTGGCTCCTTTCGATGCGGAGGAGTAGCGGCTCTACTCTGAGCTCCTCCCGGATGGTCG
>VURO01048240.1:1489-21532 GCA_015108175.1 Pelvicachromis taeniatus
GGGAAAAAGGGGGGGGGGGGACAAAAAAAAAAAAAAGAGGAAAAAAAAAAAAAAAAAAAAAAAAAAAAAAAGGTGGGGGGCAGCAAATGGATCAAGATGCTTCACTGGTTTCACCATGTCATCCAAGTCGCCGTGGCAATGTCATGGAAACTCTAAAATGTTTCCAGACCATGAGCACCATGGCAACAACTTGCTAGCACACCGAGACATGCTCCCTCGCTTGCTTGCTCCGTGCAGATTTTGTAAATATCAGCAGAGATAGGCGGCCGTGGCATGGCTTTTATTTAACGTGTAGAAGGCCACAGCCTTCAGCAGGATGGAGATGAACGGTAAATAAATAAATACAGTGTCTGCCAGCGAGAACAGAGTGTCTTTACAGTTAAACATAAACTGACAAAATGAGCAGAATAATCAATACAGAGCTGTGAAGTGGAAGGAGTCATTTCTGTGAAATTCACAGTTATTGTCTGAACAGTCAGTAATAAAGAATCAAGTTTGCATAAGGGGTGGTAGTAATGTGCTAGAAAGAAAATCGATGGCGCATGGCCGCAATCGCAAAAATTGTGGATTGGTGGACTTTTTTGAGTAAATGGGTCCTTTTGTAGCATTTTTCGACACGTGTCATTTACTTAGTCTATATTTACAAGAAGGCAGATATGCCTACCGTATATCTACCATTAGTAGCCTGTCTCTTTTAAACGCCAGCTTCTAATAAACGGCGGTTTGAAAACATGTCACGACAAATACACGCTGGTCTCCAATAGTAGATAGTAGCCGGACGACATTCGACCCAGAAGTCCCTCTGCGCTGTTGTCGGTCCTCCCGCATCTCATCGCTCGGCCAGCTGTTTCCAATCAGCCGACATCTACGACCAGCAGCATTTAAGCTGGATGCGCGGTGACCATGGAAGTGGGATTATTACACTGAACTGGAACTGTCGGCTAGCAAACCTGCTAACTGTGATTTTCCGGTCTTTTACGTTCTCTTGAGGAGAGTCAGGCGGAGAGAAGTTTCGGGGAGCACCACTCGTGCACTGAGCTACCACAGACAAGGAGACACTCGGGAGCAAAGGAGGAGCACAAGTGGGAACTGCATTATTAGTGAACTGTTGGAACTGTTTGGAGCACTGTAAGTAAACACACTGTCTTTGCACCTCAGTCTAAAAACCACGCCTGGGTCCTCTTTCCCTCTCACTTCCACCACAATTCTGTCTGAGAAGGGAATAAGAGCCGGTCTCCAATAACCGCCGGTCTCTTTTAAATGCCAGTTTGGCTGGATCATTTTTTTAATAAGCACCCGGGCTACTAAGGAAGGAAGATATATGGTACTTTTTTTTCCAGATTTGCGATCAGAATCTGAACGCACTGTGGTGCCAAACACATTTGGCTTTTCCAAGATGAGTTCTTTAAGTTCTATATAAGCTCCTCTCATGTGACTCTTATCTTTTTATTTCAGTTAATAAAATATACGTCTTGTATGATTACATGTGAAGACATCGCTACAACTCATTTCAAATCTGAGCAACTTCCACCAACCATTACCAGCCCCTTTGAAAAAATGGCATTCAGATTATTTTCAAGTCTTGAATGGACATAAAACTGATTAGAGTGGTTTGTTGTAGTGAACCAATTCAGAAAGAAAATGAATAAAAAGGGCCTCAATCATCAGTGGAACATCATTTTGCTAACAGCAAGCTGAAGCTAAAGATTACACTTTGAGCAGTTTAAACTTTCAGATTCTGGGTCAGCAATAGATAAAAATGTGGATTTGGATTTAGATGAAAGTGCCAAACAAATTAAGTCCATTAAAATTCAGCTACTAAATCCCATTTCAGACACGCAATCATTATATAAATGTTCTGGGAATTCTGCATGGCAATCTGGTGTTTGAAAACATCAAACAAGCCTTTACTGACTTTTTGACATTTTGTCTGTAAATCTTAAGCTAAGTTCCTCCACTTGAACCGCTTTATTTATAAAGTCATGAAAAGATGGATGTGGATGTGGCAGTATGCTGGATAGACTCGATAAGATTTAAGAGTTTTAGAACTCACCGCTGTCCTTCAGGCCGTTCTCCTCGATCGTTATCTGCTCGGCCAGCTCTGATAATGACTCGTCGATGGTGTGACTGCCTCGAAGCGTCTGAGAGAGACGTCGCCGGAACCTTTTCATCTTCTCCACAGAGCTCTCAGGAAGGGGAGGCCTGAGGTAGACAATACCAACAAAAATGTACACATATTATAGGTGCTACCCACTTACTACAAGAATAAGGAGAGTTGTTTCAGGCACAGAGGAACAAGCTCAATACCTCTATGCTGTTTATGTAAGCTTCATGGAAATGCAATGTAAACTGCCTGTAATTATAATTAAAACAAAAACCACCTCATCTAATTGCCATCATGCTTCACAATGCCACATTCAGAATGAAAAAGTCACTAGTTCACCAGGAATCTGACTGGGCAAACAATGAAACCAACAGACGTTAATTATGACTCAGCTCACACTCAGCCACACTGCATTCCTCCTCCTGGGAAAGCATGACAAGTCGGTGAGAGATTCTTACGGCCGAGTTTAGAATACAGTCCCTGGCACACAGGTCTGTAAAAGCAAATCCTAAACCGGGGGGGCTTAACTGCTGAATGGCACAGGGCTAGCCTGGGCCACATCGAGTCCACATCACACATTCCAGACACGTTTATTGTGCGCGCGAGAGCGACTGATGGTGAGAGCCTGTACGTGTGAGCGAGAGGGAGAACTGCAGTGAGACAATTTATGGAAGGAAATGAAAAAAGATTTCAAATCAAGACAGGTAATATTTGACAGCGACTGGCTGGAGGTGATACCAAACAAGCCTCTCCCAGTGACTTCAATGCAGATATCATGACTCCACAGCGTCTGCAGATCAGGACATGCATGTGTGATACTGATGAGTAGAGCCAGACAAGAAAACACATGAGCACAAACCCTGAGGGCTCCCCTGACTGCCAACTACTGCCCATTGAAATCCTTTGTCTTGAAACACAACCAATAACCCATAGACACAACTTACTCACTTACCCAGAGCCACATAGTAGAAAGTAGTCTTTGGGGGACAAAGTGGACAAACATGGCTAAAACCCACAGCTGCCCTTTAAATGATGATGAGTCATCAGTAAGGGAGCATGATTTAGACTTGTATGAAGACTTTGTTTTTGTACACAACACAAAAGAGGATACAGTTTTGCAAAGAATGCAAGTTTATTAGGAAAGCCACCTACAGGGATGGGAAAAAAAAACTGTGAAAAATGACTAACATTATAATCTGAAAGCCCAAGATGATGCCTGTGAATTGTTCATTTTGTGCAAAAAAAAACAAAAAACTGTAACAATGTGAAGTGAAGAAAAGCAGCAAATCCTTTCATTTGAGATGCAGGAGAGAAAAAAATGGAAAAACTGGCAGATCAGGTTCCAAATCAATAATCAACAAGACGACAACAGGTGACAACAGCAGCGTTTGTGTGTTTTTCACATAAAAAGAGCAAAAAGAGTATCCTTTGCTGCTCTGTCCTGTCTTCTTTCCTCTGATCTCCATCCAGTCCCAGCTAATGGCGGCCCCTCTGTTCGCTCGGTTCTGCTACAGGTGTCTTCCTGTTATAAAGGAATTCTTCCTTCCCAACTTTGCCAAGTGCTCACTTCAGATGTTTTGGGTTTTCTCTCCAATGTCTTTACTTTCCAATAAAAAGCAGCTCGAGAAGGCTTCTGCAAACTAGATAAATACACAGAGGTTTATAGGCTCTTAAAGGGGATCCATTTTCCTTTTTTTAGCTTCACATTGTTGGTCTTGTTCTGGAAAAGAGTAGCTTTAATAGCCTTCTTAAACTTCCAATAGCAAGGAAAGATTTCAGAGCGCCGAGGAAACCATAGATCATAGAAAGTAAATGAAGTTGAGAAATTTCAAGCAACTAAAGGTGAAAGAAAAAAAAACCCAGTGACACAAAGTGGACGAGTCCTGAGATAAAGTTTGGGGTTTTTTTCCAAATTTGAGGTGAGCAACTACAAACGGAGCTTGTAAGATCTGCTAGCATCCAGCCGTCAGCTTTAAAGCGATACGCAGCTTTATTTACGCAGCATTCTTCTAATTGGCTATCGGTCACAAACAGAAGACATGACCAGCAGATGGCGCTTCTGTGCTCACATTTCCCTCAGATGACCATATTAGGTATATCCACTTTCACTGACATCGTCACAGTAGGTTTTAAGATCAAGGTATCTTCAAGCTAGATCACTGTTCTATTACTATTATTAATGCACCTTTACATAGCTTCACAGTGGTTCGTTCTTGTGTCATAAACTTGTACTTTTGGTACAGGGTTATATAGTCAATTGCTAACAGGTTGCCCCAAGTGCTCGAAGGTTAAACGTAATGTCAGAGTGAAACTTTGGAGAGTCTGAAACAGTGTTTGAAGCAAACTCTGTCACAACAGGTGAGGAAATACACCTATTAGCCTTGAATGAGTAACACGTCATTATTGCATAACCTGTCCTACCTGAGCCACGCTCAACGTTAAAGACCAGCACAGGAGCAGCGTGAGCACAAACAGCATCCTACCAAGAGCAATTTTTAAAAAAATGAAAAGCTTAGCAAATAGCAAAGTTGCAAAGACACAGCTTCTCTTTAATGTCACTGAATGTAACCACAAAGCCCCTCCCAACTGTTTTTACAGTCTATTATGATCACTCGATGGTTAGCATTACTTAACATATTGCTGCATGTCATGGTGTATTGTGTCAGACAATTTAACATGTAAACCCTTTGAAACCCACGGAAGGCGTCCGTTCAACGATTAGAGGCATCTGAAAAACTCCTATCGTGTGAAATTAGGACTGGTACATAAATGTAGTGTTGGCCAGAAAACTCTGAAACCAAGCATTAAGAACAGTGTGAACCCTGAGCTTTTGGCTCACAATGGACTACGTCACACTAATGTGTGACATTCATATTCACAACAATATATAATTAACAATTCCATGTCGCGTCCACACAAAAAGCCGAATGTTTTAGAGATGATCAGTGCAGACTTGCATAAAGAAAGCTGGCTCTTTTACCCAAATATGACACACAGTGTGGATGTTTTTATGAAATGATTCTGTGCAGCTTTTCTCATACATCTACGGTTACTCCCCATTTATAACGCAAGAAGCAATGTAATTAATCCAGGAATCAAGATGAGAGAAAGCACGTCAGATTTGCTGTCATACGAGCTGCACGTCACTCAGTTCAGCCTCATAGCACATCAGCTCCAACACGGTCAGCCAGCAGTCTGTCATCTCCGCAACAGCTCGCTGCGTTACCCTGAGTTACACACAGCCTTCATGCTAGATAGGAAGAAAAAAAAATTGGACTCATAACTCTAATAAAAAGGCCTATTTATCCATCACTGCTGAAGCATGAGATAAGAAGTGAATTACTCATCAGCCAAAGTTCTGTCTGCAGTTTATTTCCAAAGAAAATTCACTGCACGTTTTAATCAATTACTTAATCAACAAACAATAACATAAACACAATCAAGATTCTTTAGTGACTAATGAATCGCTTCGGTCATTTAATCAAGCAGAAATGTCAGACATTTTCTTGCTCAAGCTTCTTTATCACTCCAAATTAAAAAGGGGAATTGAAAGGGCTCACACAAGACTTACAGTGCTCGATGATAAACATGGCGAGAGTTTTAAAGGAAGTCAGCTCAGGCTTCAGACTTCTCTAAAGGCTGGATTCCACACTTTGTTTCCTTTTTTTTATAGTCTTGGCTCAATGACGTCAGGGAGGGTGGTCATCTCGGGCTTTTTACAAAAGAGGCAGCCAATCAGAAGTTTGTCTTAAAGGGAGGTCAGCCTTAAGGTACAGGTGCTAAATCAGCTTATTTCAGATAATGGATGAACTGATGAGACAATATAAGATGAATAAAAACGATTTTGCCATATGGATGGTGCAAAGCTACTCTGGTAGTCCAAGGACAAAATTATGGAGCTGAAAATATGTTCACCTTTAAATATAGTCTTTGTCTGAAAAACAAGAAAAAACATATAAACTACTTTGGGTTCTCTGAACTTCTCAACCACCAAGGATTTAAGCAGAAAAAAATAATTGACAGATTAATCAATAACAATAATAACCACAATCTTTTCAGTCCTAATTCTGATATTACTCTAGACAGCCAAAATCCTTTGTTGTGTTTACAATCATTGCGATAAGCTCACATCAGGATTATGTGGCACCAAGTTGGGATAAACTGACAGGCCTCTCACTGTTGGCTTTTGTAGCTGATCTGTCCTCATTTCCATGGTAATATCCACACGCAGCTCTCAATTTATCAATGTGCTGAATATGAGATATGAAGAAGCACATCTCTTAAACAACAAAACCTGCTACTTAGCAGACAAATCAGCTTCTGACGGGTCTCAATATAAAGTAAATGCAGCAATATGATGAAGACGAAGAGGAAGGAGAGGAGGGAAGACTCTCTGCTTCGCACCAGTATCTACATGTTCCAGCTCTGGGCTCAAGGGTGGAGCTTTGGACATGATCCCCGGCCTGAGCCTGATCCCTGCTCCCCTAAGTAGGCCGGTCTGAGGTCGGAGCTCTCAATCTGCCGAGAGGTGGCCAGGGAGGAGGAAGAGGAAGGGGATGGGGGTGCGAGGGTGGTGGGGGTATGGAACAGAGGGGTGTGCGCTCTGTGCTGATTTGGGATTTGTTGCCACGGCAACCCCCGCTGCTTTTTCCATGTTGAAAATGCAGAGCACCGCAGGAGACTGCCGCATGCTGATTTTCCGATCCCTCTCCCTCTCCTCACGCTCCCCCACCCCATCCAAATATCCTACAGAAAAACCCACCTCCGTCCCACTCACCCAGCACAACTGTGTCTGCACTTTCATCACGTAAACCCGCCATCAGCACCCACCACAATGTGTCTGAAACGTCACACACTCGCCACGTGTGTGCCAGGCTGTATCTTTATACTTTTTCTTGTCTGCCAAGTGAGCAGAAGAGCATGACGTGGTTGCAGGTAGAGGGGGAGAAGGGAGAGTGGAGCATTAGATACTGCAGTGGTGCGACAATGCCATACGCTGCATATGGATTCAGTCCTTTGCGGTCCTAGCTGCGCTGATCATGAGCCACTAAACAAGGGAAAGAGCGCTTCACACAAAACCATTACACACACCATGCAGCCACCAACCCCGCCATACGATGACGGCTGTCTGGGCCACAGACACAAACAGGAAACGCCAGGTCACAACCCCTACCCGACCCCTACGGGGTTCAGTAAACCAGCTAAGGTCACTGCCTCGGGGAGAAGAGGGGGCCCTCCGAGAAAACACCCAGCTCTCTTCCCTGGCAGTCTTCCTCACAAAAGACGACAGAGAACAAGCGTGACTGCTGGCATGATTCACGGGTGAGCTCAGCCCCGGTTTTCTAAAGAGCAGCCTTTTCTCAACCTGGCCAAGACAATGAGGACATGAGTGAAGGAGTTGGCTCCATTATGTGGGTCTTATATAAAGGCTGCATTGTACACAGTAAAAAGTGGGCTTTTTCCAGTGATGTGGGATGTAGTGGGGTGGTGCGTGGTGTCGAGCTGAGCAGCACTGAACATGGCAACCATGCAGGCGTGCTACCCACACACACACACACACACACACACACAGCAGGTGAAGCTTTAAAGCTAAAATGTGTTTGAAATTTGCAAAATGTGTCATCAAATTTGCCTTTTTTACATCATACACATCATTTCCTCCTCTCACCTTGCTTTCACACTTGTCCCACATTGTCACCTACATGTCCACAGAGCTGAGATGGGCTGACAGACGGACAGGTCGGGTTGGAACAGGCGCCCTGGCCACAGGCGCACAGCCACAGATCTTAACGGCAATAAGATTCAACACTGCTGCTGTGGTTAAAGCAGCCTGAGTGACAGGCGTGCTCCTCTTTAAGCTCCTTCTGTGAGCCAACACTGCCAGAAATCAGGCATTAGATAAGTAACTTCAATAACTCATTGTTGGTGCATCACATTTCAATACCAGTGCAGGAATAATTTCATTACTCATCTTTTTCGAAACAGTCATGGCGCAAAGATTTGGGCGACGCCACTTTATCAGATGTGCAGACAGGTGTGTTTCAGGTTGCTCTTAAAGACACCTGTTCAGACTCTGTTTAAGCTTGTCTGTGAAAGTGACGTCACGGTTGTTAGTCAAGTTGATAATAACTCAATAAAATGACAGTAGGTGCTATAAACGTTTTGAAAAAGCCAAAGATGGCAAACAAATGAAGGCGAGGTCAAAACTTGATTCTTGCCATCCATCTTCTTCTTGCAAGTATGCATTCTCTGGCAAAAGAAAGAACCACGTTAGACGATCTTTTAGATTTTATATGACATTAACGTGGCACACCAAAATAAACCTGAGTGGGAACCACAGCTTCCCCTCTCCGTTTGTGTTTAACCTAACAAGGTTCTGTACATGTCCAAAAACAAAACAAACAACCACAAACGCCACCGGTGTAAACTGCTTTAGAATTACTACAGATATGAAATCGCCATGACTACATTAACCCCATGAAATGTTGCGTTGCGTTCAACTGCTGTTTGTCGCTCTGCTCTCCGTTTCACCTCTGCTTGGATACTCCCTCACCGGGTTAATCGAGTGACACGCACGGCCCCAATTTCATTCCACCTCCCACTCCACAATGAGTGTTACTCCATATGGAGTCACACTTGCAGCTGCTGAAGGGTCTCTTAACCAAGTGCTTAGTGTGCAAATACTTTGACCTTTGCCTCTCTCCTACAGAAACAAGAACATGTAACTGCCGTCTTCTGGGATTTACATTGCTGTAAAGGAGATCATCACTTATTGTAAAAAAGCATCTATTCTACTTCAATTTTTTACGACACTTTCCACTTTGTTCTTTACTGCGACAGTCCTGAAATAATCACACAACCTGAAATACTTTAAGGGCCCCATACAGGACATAAAACCGGTGCGTCACCTTTGCAGAAGGCAGTTATTTAGCCTGATGTAATGCAGATTCTGTGTTAGAGGGATTAAAACCCACCTACACTTAATACTAGTTGGTGAAGAGCAGCTTAATGTGACAGGTCCTCCGTGTAAATAAACAGTGAGTAACGTGTTTACGGGGCAGGTATAGAGGACGGACTGGATTCAGGCCATGATTAAACAGAGGAAAGTACCCCACAAACGCAACACAAGTTATGCAAAATAATAATAATAAAAGGGAAAAAAAAGAAAAAGAAAAATGTTTTAAATAAAATCACAACACAAATAAAAACTGGCCTTATTATGCATACACGATGGGAATAACTCTGAAATTAAACATGCGATTTAAATGAAAGCGGTGCTTACTAAGCAGCTTTCACAGTGGACATGATAACAGTTTGTGAATGGGATGAAAAGACAGCATGTAATGTGACAGATAAGCCGTGTGGACCCAGCTGGGTTCAAAGCAGGGCACTGAGATCATAAGATTATGATTTTATCTGGCAGGCAGCAGACCAGCATCATTTCCATTGTAATAAAAGATGACCAAATAAAAAAAAAAAAAAGAGAGAATTTTTTATCCCCCAACAAGTGGAAAAATCCCTGGAGGAGACAGAGATCCCTTCTGAGGGTGTACGTACACAATCCAAACACGTGGCAACCCCTGCCATGATGTCTTGGTTAACACGGTCCACAAGACTGCTTGGGTCCGAGTGACATACATTTTGTGTGGAAAGTACAATCAAAGCTTTACAATGCACCAACTATGCATGCGCCCCGGGCGGCGAACGTAAGAGTGACTACTCGGCTGTCAGGTCTCCAGCTGTCTGTTTCCACATTGGAGTATAATTGAATCTAAAGGGAGCAGCAGAAAGAAGCTTCTTCTACTAACAACTGCACAGACAGTCGCAGTACATGTTGTACTCGAGTCAAAGGATGAAACTAAAAATGTACTGAACGGTTTAGACATGTCGATGCCATTTTTTCATACATGGTTATTACCCACTTCTGCTCATAATGGAGCGGGCTCATCTGATCTGAGGCTGACTCAAGTCACCTGTTGTCTTTTTGTTGGCAGGCATTAGCATCGGAGAGAGTGACAGACAGCCTCCCCCTCACTGCCCATCTGTACTCATCCAGCTCCTGAAAGCCTTTCATAAGAGAGAGCCGGCTACTATCTAATTAAGCCCAGACAGCAGGATGGGCTTATCAAAATATTAGTTTTTATATACAATCAGTCTTATCTGGGGAAAAGAAAAAAAAAGTTCAACCTGATTTCCTGAGAATCAAATGATTAAGTTTGTACACTTGGTGTTTGAGAGTGAGACAAAATGACAACATCAGAAAGCTGCTCAGGTACGAAAGAAAAGGAAACAATCACAGCTGGAAGGTGGAAGCGTCCCTACGCTAAACCTGGTTTTACCAAACCCGTAACCCAAATGCTGATATGACCTCTGAAAGTTTAGCAAAAATGTCATTTCTGGACGTTTTCTCCAGTAAATGATCAGAAAACAGATGAAACTCTGTCCCTGGCATTAAATACATTAAATGGTGCAGTGACGCTATGATATATCCCATGGAACTGATCGGTAAGGGTGGTCACAGGGCAAAGAAAATACACATTTATAGAACAAAACTGTGATTTTTGCCTTTAGCTTGTAACATTTGGCTCCACATCTGGATGCAGCATTTAACAGAGTTCAAATGCATTTTTCAGACCTGAAACCCTGATGTACTTTCAAAACCTCCAACATGAAAAATATTTATAGTATAAAGGTAAAATTTTGCGTGACTCACTGATTTTTCATGGAATGACCCATATCGAAATGCAAACACAAACTCTCTGCCAGAAGGCTTTCTAGTAATTTCATGCAGCCCACATGCCAGAGATTGTTTTGTATTAGAGCAGCCGAACAAAACTTGGCAGTAGTTTAAGACCATATATCTTTTTCAACTAATTACTTTCTGCTAGTGTCAAGGCTGTATTGTAGTTTTTTTTTTTTAATTTGCAAACCATTGTGAGGCATTGATAAATTCTCCTTAAATGAATCAGAGGATAACCATTTTAACAGCATGTCATGCATAGTCCCAGACATTAAGTAAACTTTTGGTAACACTGTAATTCCCATAAAATTACATGGAATTTCAATATATTTTATTTCAACTTACAATATAAGTACATTTACATAAAATACTAAAAGGTAAGCCCACTGCAATAAGGTGACAACAAGTCAGGCTTTTGCAGGAAACAAAGAAATAACTATATTGTAAGTCATTTTAAGCAGTGTGCAATTTCATGGAAATTTTGCAAGGTAACAAAATGGCATTTCCCCGTCTCACATGGTAACCTTCAGCGTCTGAATTAATTTCTAAAAGTCCAAAAAGATCAGCCCAAGCAACTGTCTATAGGGAAAAATACATTCATTTTACCTACTGTCTGTTTTTCTTTGCTGTGCAATGTTTAAATAATTGTTGAAAACTGTTTTAATCTATAATGAATAGTGATAATGTAATCACGAGGGAGAAAAACATTTATTTATTAGGTGCTGAGCGGTGGTCTGCCCCTGATTAGAAGGAACAACCAAGCTGAAATTGGATTGGCCCAAGAGGCGGGGGGTAGATTTGGCTAATAAAAACAACAACAACAACAAAAACCAACAGCAGTGTTTTCACTTGGATTTCTGTTAAACCCGTCGCAACTTTCCGTGAACACATGCATCTCAAATATCCAACGCTTCTGCAGCATTACTTTGAATGAACACGTGTGCTTCCAAAAAAAGAGAAAACAAGTGTTCGAACAGCTCCTAAAAAGTTCTGCCAAGAATGATGGGGAGAAAAAAAAAGGAGGGGGGGGGGCAATATTTGTCCCTCACCTGTTTTAGACCTGAGTGCTACAGATGATGACCCAGATATGTGGTGTAAGGTATTACTGATATAGCTCACACAGGTTCTCAGCCAACTGGCTCCAAGCTGGTGGGGGGGGGTCTTTAGCATTAACAGGCACTTCCAGATTCAGACACAGACAGCGAGTGAGGGTGTGGAAGTGGTCGAACTCGAAATGATCAGCATTTGTCTTCTGAGGCTGCATTGCTGCGCAGCAGCTTTTATGTTAACGCAGCGGAGAAAAGAGGTGAAGTCCGTATTCGTGGCTATCTATAGACAGGAGCGGTGCCTGCAGCTGCTACCCAGAGAGAAGTGACACATTAACCTTCAGCCAGCTGTCTTGGCCTGCTGCTTCGACGTGAAGCTCACACACACACACACACACACACACACACACACAGAGGATCAGTAAGAACGAACACGTCCATCAGTCAAAACATTGAATTGATACGAAAATAATTTCTCTAGAAAAAAAGTCAGTGAATTTCAGTTTTAATTTACTTTAAGCGTATTTTTCCCTGAAGACACGAAAACCCATCCACTCAAGTCCTCGCGCTCTCTCACACACCCACCCATTCACATACTGGAACATCATCCGATCTGCACTGGGATTCAAGGGATCAGCACCGAGTGGCTACAGCTGTTTCACAGCGGATCAGGTTACCCTGCCGCCACCATCCCCGTGGCCCTCACCAAGGGAACGACCCCACTTCAAGCCAACCCTGGGGCACGCTGTCCTCCACAGCTCCCTGACCTCCTGCGGGCACCGAACCCGAAGCAGACACACTTTTGAAAGGTCCTCAGGGACACCCGTGGCTCGAAGAAGCTCAGCAGCTTGAACTTGTCAAACTGAAACCTGCTTACAGGAAACTGAGAAAGTGGCAGCCATCAGTAAACACTGTAAGCGGTGTGGATCGTGGGTTTAAATATCACTGTCTTTGTCAACCCACTTTGTTTTTGTTGTTGTTTGTTTGTTTGCAGGGCATCACAAAAATCAGACAGAAGGGATCTCAATCGTCATTTTTCTGTTCAGGACGTTTGTGACCACATGTGAGCCACATGTTTTTGGCTGTTCGATACTGAAGCGCGCCGACCCTGAAAGTAAAACAGACATGTTGTTTTTCTAAAACTGTTCTGAATAAAGTTTCATTTTGAAAGCAGCGGCTCCTGTCTTATTCTAAAACTGAAACAGTCAGCTGTTTCAGCTACTGCTCAGGCAACATTTACCGGCAAAAAAATCAACGAGAATATTTTTCACATATTTCTATAAACACTTGTACAAATGCAACTAATTTTAGGTGC
Source organism: Pelvicachromis taeniatus (assembly GCA_015108175.1). Taxonomy (NCBI): domain Eukaryota; kingdom Metazoa; phylum Chordata; class Actinopteri; order Cichliformes; family Cichlidae; genus Pelvicachromis; species Pelvicachromis taeniatus. Next base: position 14,695 of record VURO01048240.1, read on the forward strand.
TGAGCATGCCCATGGATTTAAAAACTAACTGCACTTTATTGAGTTATTACAATTAGTTTTCAAGAGTCAATGTGAGTGTTAAACATCAGTTTGACTGACTTTTTACATCAAATTTGTTATACTCCCATGTGCACCCCAGTGACCGGCCTGTTAGATCAGAAGATAATAGGCACTTTACTGAGTTCAGTCTGAACTGCTTTAAACTCCATTGCATTTGCAAAAAGTCTAATTAAAGTCAGTCCCCCGGATTTCTCTTACTTCTAGCAGAAATGAGCCCCCAGTAAGGTTGGTTTTGCAGGACTGATGCATTAACTTTAACTACACAGAGATAGCATGTGCTCTCAGTCAGCACACGCTCCGTAAGGTTAGTGCCAACTTGGGTGCTTTCACACAGAAATCAACGTGGCTTAAGGGTGTGCTGCCCTGAACAATGCTGTCTCCCTATAAGACAATTATTCTCTGTCACACAATGACAATCGGGTAAACTCCCCACAGAAACCCACTGGAAGCTTAATTTCAGCGTGAGATCACTAAAGCACAAACTGCAGTGATCTTTCTCCGACTGCAGGCTCCTGTCTGCTGCTGCTGTCGTCTTGGCCTTCACACAACAACAGCTGAAACGGCTTAAAGCTGTCAGTAATGGCTGTCAGTGAGCTCAGAGACTACTACGATCCGCGCCCTGCTTCAGGTAGTTTGAGGGGGTGGGGGCGTGGAGCAGAAAGACTGGGCATCTCGGAAATGTGGGGCAGTGACTGTGCAAGACGATACTTGCGCAGCAGCCAGTCAATACTCCTGTGTGTATTTGTTGTTTTGTTTTGTACAACCCCAGCCTAACACAGTTCACTGACGAGCAACTGCTCTCGGTGGTATTTGACAACAAAGCTGACACTTAGTATTTAACCAGCAGCTCTCCGGGGCAACGATGATAGACTACAACCCTCTCTGGAGTTAGTTTAGTAGTTATTCGCGCAGCTCGGAGGTCCTCTCGCTGCTTGTGTTAGTTAAATGTGGCCATTCGCCGGTGAATGGGGCAGACTGAAGTGCTCACACACAACAAACGCGGCATTCAAACTGCGGCTGTGAAGTCAACATTGCTACGTTGTTCAGGCTGTGTTGGGGCTGTGTGCGCCTCTAACTTGCTCTAACTGCGTGGTTTAGTTCACAGAGACTATGTGCGGGCTCTCACCAGAAACGATTCGCGTTGGTCCGACCGGAGTCCCCCACCTCGGAGCTTCTTCTCAGGCCGGATGCCGTCTTTCCCTCCGAGTGTGAAAAAAAAGAAAGCACCGACTGCTTCTTCTTCTTCTTCTTCTTCTTTGTGGCTTCGGTGAGGTCGTAGATACTTTCTGCTCTGCAGTGTCGCTTATATCCACGGGGCTGTCGCGTCCACCGGCATGGTTTGTTTTTGGGCTTTAAAGTTTCTCTCCCGGTAGAAAATAGGAAGTGCTGTCGTTGGGTTTTCAGTCGAGGAGAGCGTAAGCAGTGCGGGGGACGACGGCGATTACTAGTTGATCTGAGCTTGTCCTCTGCCAGCTGACGCTGCCTGCCTGCCACCACACCGCCGTGCTATCGAGATGTCAGCGGGGAAACAGCGACACCCGATGGTCGTGCACAGGAAAGACAGATAGGCGGCCAGTGCGGCGCTACAGCGGCCCCTGCTGGAGGACATTTGTGTAGCAGACTATTTCATGAAAAAAAACTAAACTAAGCGGTGTCAAACACAAGTCCCGGGGGCCAGGAATCGGTCCAAGAAAGAGCCCAATCAGGTCCACTGGACAGCTTTGGAAAAGGGCATCATTCCTACTGATAAAGACCTCCCACACTGCCATTCATACAACATGACTGTAATTAAGTAATTAAAGTGAGCTGTATATGGCCCATGATTCAAGGTTCAAGGTTCAAGGAGCTTTATTGTCATTTGCATCACATGTTAACATGAGGTGGAACAAAATTATGTACACACAGTCATGGAGCAAAAGAAACAGAATAATGAAGAACAAATTTTTTTTTAAGTAAGAAATAAATAGTTGTGGGGTTTTTTTGTTTTGTTTTGTTTTTTTAAACAAAACAGAATAACGTGAATAAATAATATGATATATAATACAATAGAGTGCAACAGCCTGAGTACCAGTATGGAGTTGGATATGGAATGTAGGTATAAATATAGGGATAAGTACTATAGCAGCAAAGGGCATGGTGACCAGCACTGATAAAGTGACAGTGTCAGTTGTGAGAATTAAGGTGCTACAATAGCAGTTCTTGTCCATTTATGCATTGCAAAGTCTCACAGCTTCTGGAATGAAGCTGTTTCTCAGTCTGGTGGTTTTGCATTTAATGCTCCTCAGCCTCCTGCCTGAGGGGAGCAGGACAAAGAGTGTGTGTGCTGGGTGAGTGTGGTCCTTCACGATACAGGTGGCCCTCTTCCTGCATCTGGAGGTGTATATGTCTGTGACGATTGGGAGGCTGCTTCCAACAACTCTCTGTGCAGTCTTCACCACCCTCTGTAGAGCTTTCCTCTCTGCCACAGTGTAGTTTCCGTGCCACACGTTGATGCCAGAGCACAGAACACTCTCCACCACACATCTGTAGAAGGAGAGGAGGACTGAGCTCTCAAGTCCCACACGCCTCAACTGCCTCAGGAAGTAGAGCCTCTGCTGAGCCTTCCTGATCAGGCTGGAAGTGTTGTTTTTCCAGGTGAGGTTGTTATCTATGTACATACCCAGGTACTTGTAGCTGGGTACTACTTCGACTGCAGAACCTCGGACGTGCAGGGGTGTGTGTCTTCCCCTCCTGAAGTCCACAATCATCTCCATTGTCTTCTTCTCATGATGTGAAATGAGTTTAAAAACCCTGACCTAATCTGTTAAAGATGCTTATTGCAAATTTATTTATTTAAAAATAATGCAAAAGCTTGATCATAGCTGCGGGAGACCATCAGATCCTACAAATTAAGTGTCAAACAAAGAATGAAAGGATTTTAGCATGTGAAGGACAAATATATTTGATGTGATTTAGACCTTCCATACGCTTGCAATAATCAAATATAGTGAGCATAAAGGGAAGCTAAAGTTCAGTAACCCAGTCATTCCACTAACCTTTAGAACTGCTGTTGTTGTTTTTTCTAGTAGCCATTTGGTTTCATCCACCAACGGGCCCATCAGTTTTTGAGCCACAGGTTTCCTGTGTTATTGAAGAGGAAAGAAATGAGAAAAGATTAGCTCAGAGCATAACCCTCCACCAGGTTCAACCAGTTACTAAAAGTTTATAATGTCACTGAAGTCCCTTTTATTTGCTGCGATTTTCATCATAATTCACAGAAAACAGCTGTTAAATTGACATTCAAAGTGTTCACTGACTCAGAACTGAAGCTCCTGCATTAAGTAACTTAAATAAAAGGAAAAAAACACCCCACCTTTCAAACTGCACATAGCTGCTGGCTTCAACGTTAATGAGTGCAAATAAAATGCTTTCTTTAAACAATTTTTTTCATTTAGAGCAGAGAGAACTGTACACGTTAACCTAAATTAGGAATAACGTTGCTTTATTCACATGAACACTTTGTTTTATCCTATGGTCACTGACCTTTATCTAACTCATATGCTATGGCTAAATTGCCTTTTCTCTCTTCCTATTTGATATAAAATGGAGTTTATAAGATACAATCAGGTATATTTTAGTCTTTTGATCTGCTTTACTTTACTTACTTTACTGCATTTAAAAAATGCCACCATGGCTGCAGAGGCTCAACCACGTGGATGCAAGTGGGTGAACATGTGATCACACATAGCACTACATACTTGAACTTGATGTCCAAAATGTGTGTGTTGTGATGAGGAGACATCTACTGAAGCAGAGCTGGAGCCAGGCTGTACTTTCACACAATACCACCCCGGACCACAAGATGGTGCAGTGAGATTTTTATTTCTCTTAACCAGGTGCAACATTGTGAGTATATTCATATTTACAATAACAGCCTAGGAACAGGCATCTAAACACACATACTGGTAAAATTCTGCCCCCTGCTGGTGACATCTTTAGTTCCAGTCTGTGGAGCGTAATTACAGAAAGTACCTTTAATGAAATAAATGGAAATTTCCCTATAAAGTAATATCTTTTCACAGTTTCTCAGATATTGTAAAAGAAGACATGGAAAGAAGCACACCCACATGTTTTTTGTTTGTTTGTTTGTTTGTTTTTTAATGTCTATTTATTTTACAGGGGCAGTGCATGGTAATAAACATGAGTATCAAAATATAATACTAAACATTCCATGTAAACATGCCAGATTGTTGCAAAACTAATAGTTTGAAGCTGTAGCCCCTGCGCAGGTCACAGTCTAGAAATATATAATCCAAATGCATGTAGTGTCAGCACACAGTTTTTTCCCCCTAATGCACTCACAGACACTGTTGTTGCTATTTAATGTTGCAGTTTTCTTCAGTCCCAATGTTGTTCTGTTTCACACCTACCTGAATAAAATACACTCACCACATATCTTCTCAAAACGCTCGCTCCAGAATCTTCTTACCTCTGAGCACCAATCCCAAGAGTCCTGGATTCTCCCTCAAAACAATTTAAACATTGACTCTTTTCTGGGGCCCTGCCAGAGTACAGGTTGGAAGAAATTCAAGCAAACAGAAGGCCGCATACTTTCCTGCACAACTCTTTGCCGAGCAGAGAGAGCAGCCTTGTTGAGGGGGCCCGTTTCAAAGCAGACATTTGGCAAGGAGTCCCTGCTCTAGCTCCTGGCCTCAACTGTTTTCTGTCACTTTTTTTTTTTTCTCAAAGAAACATTAGTATTTTTGTTGTCTCCCGTCCATCGTCTCTGGAACAAGTATTATTCTCCAGGAAGCCAGTGCATAAGCAGTCTGGCTTCCTGGTGACACCTAAAGTATGTTTTCTCTTCTGTTATTAATGAAACAGTTACAAGTGTCACTGATGCAATAGTCCCATAGATATTGTCATTTCAGGTCATTTTAATTGCAGTTAAAATTCATAGAAAAAAAAAAAGAGGCAGCATGTTTACTGAGCTGAAACGAAACCTCGGCACCTTCTTGTGACTTGGACGCCCTCTGGCATGTTTGTTGATTTCAGCCTCTTATCAGATCTGCACAATCACTCCCTCCCTGCTCTGAGAAACAGTGGATATCGCCCCGGGCGCCCCATCCCACCTCTCACATACGTCTTACTCACCTCTCTCCCGCCTGCTCTACTCCAGCACTCACATCTCTCAGCATTTCAGAGTTTAAAAGATGTCCTGGATGTATGCAACCCTCTTGGCTCTCCTCACTGTGCTTCTTGCACTTTCATGTGAGTGTGATGCAGGACTGAGATTTTTTTATTTATTTTTTTTGTCTTATTCGTTGGTTGCAGTCATGAAAAAAGATGGATTCTGTGCTTTGAATTTAGAGCTTTCATGTTTTGTGATTTGACCCAGGGTCTCCAGAGGCCAGCTCTGCAGCTGTGCCCGGCAGCACAGGCAGCACTAAAAATCCTCAAGGTGTGGTGCTGCATCAGCTGAGTTTTTTCCCTGCGTATCCTCCCTGTGTATCACTTTACACTGCGAACTGAACTCCCTCCTGCTTCCACTGCAGGTCCACTGAAGAGGGTCTTCATGAAGCAGGCCGATGCCTCAAACGTCTTCAGAAGACGCAGCAGACGTGGTGTGAAGTCCCAGGACGAGCTGGACGGTGAGTTCACTTTGAGTCAGTTTGCAGTCGTTTGGAGTCTGACGTGGTCAGCCAAGCTATGTTTGTTTGAAGTCTGTTTGTGGTCAATTCTGGCATAAAATGCTATCATATGAAAGTTTTCCAAAACTTTTTTGTACTTGTGTGTGTGTACAAGTACAAAATGGTTTAGGACTATGTGCGTCCTTCACAGTGTCACTGTTGGGTTTAAGTGAAAAAATGAACAAATTATATTACTGAAATACATTTTTAACTGCAAAACAAAACCAATGAGGTGAGTGGACTGATTTTTACCAATATGTGGCTGAGGCCATCACACCGGGTATGACTGTAGTTGGTTATAAACAGAAAAACTTGCTTAGAAATTGGCTTTTTGTAAAGCTTTGAATATCTGATTATTTAAATGATGGTTTAATTGTCAAAAAGACAGTATGGGTGATTACAGCAAAATGCAGAAGACTAAATGAGCAGAAGGAAATCTTCACTGTCACTTGAAGATGTTTGGGGGGGGGGGTTGGCACTGAAAGAAAGCCTGATACATCAGGCAGATAAAATATCTCTGATATCATGCGCACAAGTGAAAAATTTAGTGGTGCTGAGGCAAAGATAATAACATTTTCCATCCTCATCCCAGACATAAAGATGTTTGATGCTGAAGTAATTTATTACTTGTTTTATTAAAAATTCACTTCTGATGTCTGTATTAACGATGAGATGACTCATGGAGATGCAGCCCTTTTGTTTCCTGCTGTGAGGGAATATGTTTATGCCAGTCCGAATTATTTTTACAGTCATAGCAGCCAGCAGCTGTTAACCTTATTGTGGACCTGGCATGACCCGAGACCATCCCAGACCTCCTGTCCTGGTGATGCAGCGGGACCCACACTAGTGTGTTCCTCTCAAAGTATTCGCATTACAGCACAATGTGTGGCATTCTTGAGCGATTTACTGCCGGCTGTTATGCACAATTTTACCAGCAGGAAGGTGAGAGCACACAACAATGCCGCTGTTCTGAACTACAGTTGCATAACGTGCCGCACGTGTGATGACAGCGAGACACTTTGTGCAAACACCCCCCCCCCCCCCCCCCCCCCCCCCCCCCCCCCACACCCCAACCAACCCAAAAAAAAACAAAACAACAAAAACAAAAA
>VURO01048240.1:27143-48576 GCA_015108175.1 Pelvicachromis taeniatus
ATCACTTTTTTTTTTTTTCATTTTTTTTATTTTTTTTTTTTTTTTTTTTTCATAAAACAAAAAAAAAAAAAAAAAAAAAAAAAAAAAAAAAAAAAAAAAAAAAAAAAAAAAAAAAAAAAAAAAAAAAAAAAAAAAAAAAAAAAAACCCCACCCAAACACAAAAAAAAAAAACCCGACAACCACCACACATGCAAACAAGCTTCTTTTTAATGCACAAATCTTTACAACTCCAAAGCACATTTCAGTAGTAATATGTAATACATGCATACTGAGGGGCTTCCAGTGCTTTATAATTTGCTTTCTTTTGACGATCTGGGAGAGTGGGTGGGGGGGATATAGGAAGACCAAAATAAACACAAACTAAAGCTTGTTGAGATTTGTATTTACAGTAAGTAAAAGCTCAAAGTCCTTTTTGATATTCACCACATTTTATTTCCTTTTTTTGGGATAATTCAAGATTGCAAAACCCTCGAAACTGGAGATGTGAAGTGTTTCTTTCTTTTCTCCTTTCATATTGAGCTGGTAAAAATCCAGTGGTTACCACAGAGAAAAATACAAAGACGGATGCCTTCACTGCTCTGTGTGAAAGTCTGCAGAGAGCGAGGAGTAAGGGAGAGAAGGGGAAAGTCTTTGTGCTAAATTCAACAGGCTGGTATGAAAGCACAGTGATTAAACACCGAGTGAGTGAGCGGTTTTCAGACCAGCCACTTCACGAGCGGAAGCAGAGCACGATATTTCAACTACTCAACTGGACACCACTGATTGGACTGGTCTCGACTCCTGAATACATTCGCATTTTTCTTCTTTTTTTTTAAAACTACAGACATAAACGCACACGTCACTGGTCAACACTTTCTTTACATCCAAATATGATTCGAGGTTTTTAAAAGGGAGAAAAAAACAAAAACTATTTGGTAAGACTGCTTTAAAAGAAAGGAAACATCTCTGGCACATCAGAATAATATGCAGTGTTTTAAAGGAACAACCTCACTATGCTCATCAAAACAGCAGAGTTTGATCACTTGGAGTTTGGTCAGTTTCACGTTCACGTCCCTGCAGATCCCTGAGAACTGGTCACAGAGCAACAACACGCGGTCGCCCTCGTGTGGTCAAGGAGGACTTCACAGTCACGTCCATTAAGTCATCAAATAAAACAGCGATTACAAACTAACAACTAGTAGATACCGTATCGCACATTTCGGCAACTTCAACTTGATTTTACAACACATTTACATGATTCTGCGACTGGTATTCTTACAAAAAGTCATAACGTATTATAAGAAAATAAATATTCCAATACATTAGTGCAACGCACGAGTCCTCTCAGCGTCCGCAGCCATGATTGAAAACACACCGTCACGCTCCTGCTTCACGTCCACACACTTAAAAGCTAAAAAGGAACACCATCACTACTGTCGGGAGTTTAGGATGCCGTGAGCCACTGCAGCAAATTAACAAGAGGAAAAGAAAAAAGAAAAGAAAAAACAACGAGAAAGTTCAGAGTGCGGATGATGTCACAATTAGTTACCACAGCTTGAAGCTTATATTTCACTTGCATAACACGACTCCACTCGGCAGCTCCAGGCAGGACATCGACACAAGGCATACAGTGGAAGGTCCCGTCCCGAAACAACAGAAAAGACAGCAGCTTTTATAAAGAGCTTCCTTTAGTGTGGCACTTCTGAGACCAGACGCTCTTTGATCTGCCAGATTCAGGCTGAGCACGGCCTTCACACAGCAACACCTTCAGTCGAGAGGCTCCCTTCACCCCACCTCTGTACTTCCAGGTCTAAATGACAGTATGACGGGAAGTAGAGGGGGAAGCCGTGCTGATCCAAATGGAGCTGAGCCAGCGCTCCTTAAATTCCTCCCGTTTTTTTTGTTTTTCCATTTGGCAGAAACTGATGGGAGGTGGCGGGATGGGCAAACTGGGTAACGACACTGAATCACGAGGCCTGAGAGGGTTTTTTTCTTCTTTACCCACCCAAGTCTCAAAGCTCCGTGGTTTCCCAGCTCACCTCCCGCGGAACCTGGCGTCATTTAGTCCCCGTGTGGATGACGGTAACAGTGGAGGGTCGGGGCCTGGGCGGTTCAGCCGCCGCTGGTGGTTCCTCTCGAGTGGGAGAGGGGGCATCTGAGTCCTGATGGTACGCTTTAGCAGCAGATGGCAGAGGGTCTATAGGGTGACCTGTGGGAGAAACAGATTTCCTTCAGCAATGAATCACATGCCAGTGAATCTCAGATAAAAGAATCCCAGAGAGTCGATTCTGTTCATCTGTACGGAGCGTTTTTAGTGGGAGAAACGTTTCGTCACTCATCCAAGTGACTCCTTCAGATAAAGAAAGTTGCTGCCAAATAATGATCACAACCAGAACTGCTTGCTAGATCTCCTGTAACAACTGAACCCGTATTTGTCACGAGTAAATATTTAAATATTGTAAATATTGCAATGTTTAGTCATCTATACATGTTAATCATAACACACAGTGCAGCTGATTTTTGTGTAAAAACAGATCTGCAGATGCTTCACAGAAACTGTGTTTCTGAGCCTCTCTGTACACCAATAAGACCCCCATCGGTTTATTCAGCTTCTGTCTTTTTATGGCTATTGAAGTCTTTATTTCATTCTGGATCACATAAATGGTGAAAACATTTCCAACACTTTCAAGTTGTGCGTTACAGCAGAGTGATTCAACTGACAGCGTTCATGTTGGCTATTGTTATTAGCTTTCAATTCAAAACAAATCCTCACATTTGAAAAGCTGCGTTCATTTTTTTTCCTCCCTTTATCAAAGATCAATTTTTACAATAATGTGCAAACATCTTATGACATTCTGCATTTCTCTATATTTTTCTAGTTGCACCTTAACCACAAATCTTTGGTAGCCATTGTGCTTGTGGCACCATTCTGGTGTCCACTCTTCTTGGCACAATTGGTGGAGTTCATTTAAATGGCTTTTATGATTAGTCCACAAAGTTTCAATACAATCGAGGTCGAGGATTCGGGAAAGCCATTAAAGAAGTCTAAGGTTAGCTACCTTCATGCATTACAAAACCAGTTTGAATGCGGGTTTGGGCTCATTGGAACCGGTTGGGACACGCTGTTGTGTCCAAGGTTCAAATAACTAGCTGGTGATTTGAGGTGAAATTGAAGAATTTGGAGGAACCATACTGTTGTGCCTCTCTCCTACCGGCTCTATAATTACTGATTACCATTTGAACCAAAAATTTAAAATTTGGATGAATCTGATCTGTTGCCACTGATTTTCAGTCCAGTACTTGTGTAACGTGGAATACCTCAGCTTTTTCTGCTTGTTTCCCTTCCTTAACAGTCTTCTACTGAGACCATTTCTAATGAGGCTTCAGCGAGCACTAGGTCAATCAACCAAAACTTCTGTGTCTGGTCTTAGGTGTGGTTTTTTTTCCCCCCAGTTTCTTAAGAAGTGAAGAGGAGCCAATGTCCAAATACAAACCCTGAAAAGCTTTCAGAAAGCCTGGAGAGCTAATGCTCAAGACTTTCAAAATCACTCTTTGATACGAAAATATAAAGAAATGAGGGTTGGTGGCTCAAGACTTTTGCACAGTGCTGTAAGCTCTGACATCGATGTTTAATTTGAAAGAATTCACAGCTCGAGAGTTTGTTAAACAGTTGTCATTTAGCTTAATGAAGCGGGCAGGAGAGTGAAAAGGCTGAGCTGAGCGTGGCGCTAAAACTGAGACGTGGTCGTGTGCGAAATGTCACTCACAGTCCTTCAGGGAGAGCGGGGCGCAGTCCACAGACTGGCTCTTGGCTGGACCTCGGCTCTGAGAGCCGGACACGGAGCTGGAGCTCGAGATGCTGCTGCCAAAGCTGGTGCCCAGCTGCAGGCGCCTCATGTGGCGGATCACAGCGGTGGCGTTAAAGGCTTGCTGTAAAAAGATGTTGTAATCAGACAAGAGTAACCCTGACAGATTTCTGGAGAAAGACAAACAACTGTATGACTTTTTTTTTTTCCCACCCTAAAAACAGAAAAAAGCAGAACATCGTGTGCGGGCTTTTTTCTCTCTTTTGTGATAATAAGCAAGTGAGAAAAATGAAGTCTCACACTCACCCTCCATTTGCTTTTGGCAAAGTTTTTTCGCATCTGTCGACTCACTGACTCGTGTATGTTCTTACAGAGAGCAGTGTCTCCAGCAATCCTGAAAACATAACAAAAAAAACAATGGACTGAATCTTATACAGCGCTTTTCTACTCTCCCGGAGTACTCAAAGCGCTCTATACAACAACCTCATTCACCCAATCACACAAGCACTTTTTGTGTACTTTAGTGCTCTAACTAACATTCATACTCCGATGGATGCATCGGAGAGCAACTTGGGGTTAAAATCTTGCAGACTAGGGGAGCCAGGAATCAAACCACCGACCTTCCGGTCAGTAGATGACCTGCTCTACCACCTGAGCAACAGTCACCACAATGCGGTTGAGCCCTTTCAGATCACATATGAAAGTCGATGCGCACACACCGAAACAGCATTACCCAGATGACTTGTATTTGTAGGTGTAAAATCCTGGGGGATCATCCTCATGCCGTTTTCCAATTTGCATGATTTATTTTCATTGAGCGAAAAACACCTTTGATTGATGGGGCGATGTTTCAGCAGGTGCTCGCACACCGTATCACCTCCTGCCTCATTCATCACAATATCTCAGCACGAAACATCGTCAATGAAAGTCATTTCTCTCCGTTATGACACCTGTTACCGGTGTCACAAACCACATATTTATATCAGAGGGACCACCTGCCTGAAACCCCGAAAATATGCATCGCTGGCTAAAGGACTTATTGGCCACCTCAGCTGGAGACAGCAGCCCACGCCATTTTGCTCGTTAAGCTCTGATGCAGGCCTGGGAAGACATCCCAATTGTTCATTAGAGTCCACATTCTTCAAGGATCCTTCACGACACCAGCCACTAATTGGCAGCCATTTATTCAACAGATTTCTCTCCGAGGGCCGGCGATGCCGAGCAGAGGTGGACTCGCGGCTCGAAGCCATGGTGACAGATGACAGTGGGAGGACGAGCACTCCGTGATAAATGCGTAAGCCCGGCAATCTGCGTAACACTGCTGTGTAATCACACCAAGATGTGTGGTTCCCTGTGATTGTCTGGATGGGACGCAGTGTGGCGACGGTCAGTTTCTCACCAGGGGTGCTGGAGGGCCTGATCACAAGTAAATCTCTTCTCTGGATCCTTCTCCATTAAGCAGCTGATGAAGTCTTTGGCTGTGGAGGGAATGAAAAAACAAAAAGTCAAGAGTTCATCCAGCTGAGAGAAAAAAAACATCATTTGGTAACAGGCTCCAACTCCCCCTGCAACCCTGAACTGGATCAGCAGATTTATATGTTATTAATACAATTCTAGATAAAACACATGTATTAAATAGATACATTTCTTTCTTTTTTTATAAAAATACACAAAAATAAATTCAGAGTTGACGTCTCCATTCAAGTATTATTATTAGCCGACAACCATTAGAGTAATAATAGCGAATGGGTCCCACGCCTGCATTCTTTCTAATGGCCAGCAGGTGGCAGTGAAAAGAAGTCTAAACATATGGAGGTCTATGAGCAAAACGAACCTGTGTCTCACTTGGTTTATGACGTTAGTAAGCACTACCCTCATCAGTCTGTGGTCTCCTTCACTAGTTTCACGTCTTACTGAACTCAATGTGATGTTCACTTAGTAAATAATGGCCCACATTAGAGTCAAAAGAGAGGATGAGGCAAAGTATGCTTTAAGGTGGGCCTGCATGAACATGCGGTGTCTTTTAGGTTTCTTAGTGATTTCTGCCCTTTGCTCTCATGATTTAAGCCCCCATTAAACGCTTTCCTAGTGAGTCCTACTTTCATGTTGTCCATAGAGCATTTCTTTATTATCTGGCTACCCAGATGGCTACCCTGTGGCTGACATGCTGCTACCATACGAGTGTGCAGCAATGTGGGTTTCTCTGTCAGATCCACACATTGCTTGTTTAGAGGTAAGATGCACTGAGACACTCTAAGGAAGCGTTTCCAAAACTATGTGTTGTGGCCCCCTGGAGGGCTGTGAAGTTACTGCAAGGTGGTCACAATTAATAACAAAAAGCTTTTAATTTGTGTTTGTCTTCTCTAAAGTGGAAGTAAAGTTTCTATAAATGTACATGTACAAAGCAAAGTGTCTGTAGATCAAAGTGAATCAATGAAAACACAGATGAAGCTGTGATTATAGGTTTGGACAGATGGCAGAAGTAGGTTCACCTTGGCAAGGAAACTAGCCAGCTTGTGCTAACATTAGCTAACAAGCTTAACACGCCTTTTTAAATTCTGACTACACCCAGTTTCTACAGACAGAAATATCCAAACTGAAAACTTTGGATATCAAAACACCTACACGGAAGCTAATGATGGCCAACTTTGATATAAACACTTGGCCGCTTTCTTAGGTACATCTCGCCGGTATCGGTTTGGACGCCCTTTTGCCTTTAGAACTGCTTTAAGTCTTTGCTGCACAGATTCATGAAGGTGCTGGAGACATCTCTCAGAGATTTTGATTCACATTGAACGATAGCATCTCACAGCTGCTTCAGATTGGTCAGCTGTATGTCCATGATGTGAATCTGTTCCACCGCACCCCAAACGTCCTCTGCTGGGTTGAGATCTGGTGACTGTGAAGGCCGTTTGAGTACAGTGAACTCACTGTCTGAGTGCTTTGAGGGAAGGAAACAGCAACAGAAATACAATACTGTTGTTACAACCAAGGTGTGCAGAAGAGCATCTGTGAACACTCATCGTGCCAAGCCTTGTAGCAGATGAGCTACAGCAGCAGAAGACCACAGCAGTCAGCTAAGAACAGGAAACTGAGGCCACTGTGTGATGCTGTCATTTCTTCTGTTTAGTGACACATTTGACATCTTTGGATTTGGTTACTCATGATCTAGTTTGTTCTTCTACATAAATTTCTCAGTGACGTACAGGATTCAAAAATGTCACCATCCCCCCCCCCCAACACAAAGACCCACAGTTATAACTCACCAGAGTCAGATATGTCGTCCCAATACGGCGCATCAAACTCATAGTCTGCCTTAAGGATCTGCTCAAACAGCTTTGAATCGTTCTCATCGTAGAAAGGAGGATAACCACAAAGCCTGCAAAGATGAAGTGGGTGCGATTACACAACGACGGCCAGTGTGAAAGCCATCATCAAACTTTAACCCAAATCTAAAAGGATTTGCTGCGGTGCAATCTCATTTACAAGCAGTTTGATTTTTCGCATTGCACGCAAGAAGAGGCGCCTCAGAGGGATTATCGCGAGCACACGAATACAGAGAACAGTCAGAGACACCAACGATCCGGGCATTGAAATTACACATGCGCAACATCATTGGGAATATTTGCATTATTGTTATTACATTTTTTCCTACAGCAAACATCAGGCAGAAGCATCTTTTGTTAACACCAGAAACACTTAATGACCTTAAAATTCGCTGCACTTACGGAAAAGATCATTACACCAGGGACCAACGCCACTTTACATAATCAGGTTGGCGGCTTTGTGTAACACTTTTTACTGAAAGCCTTCCAGGCTCTGAATTATAGGAACAGCAGCTGTTTGGACTACTTTTATGTACTGCACTTTATTACTTTTCTTAAGATATAAAATCCCAATTGTCACCAATTGCACTTGTTTAATTATTTGACATACACAAGGTCAAGTGATGGCACGAACAGTCAGCCTGCAAGCACTTTAGAGATACCGAGGTATCTCCTAATCTCCTATCTGTACAGAGGTGATTCCTAATAACTTAGATGAATCACTTAACCAGTTTTCATCTTTGTCCAATTTTTGATCTGCTTAAAAATACCGGCTTCCTGGCATTTAGCGCGTAGTATTACAGTGCACAGTACAAGCTAATAGATCAGCTGACAGCATGCCTAGAGAGAACGCTGTTTATCTTTCATTTTTAATCTTATTATCCATTTCATTGTGTTTGCTCACTAATCTTTCTCCCTTTTTTAATCAGGACACTTTGAGCAAAGCGGTTTTTAAATCTCACTGAGGTTTCTGAGCTGAATAAAGAGTTTCAGTTTAAATGGAGGCCTATTTTGCTTATTTACTTCTGTTTTTGTTGTTGTTGTTTTTTTATTCAGGGACTTCACTAGAGTGGCTTTGTGTGATTACCAGTTTGCAAAAATCTCCACAGATTTTATGCTGGGAGTAAATAATCATTTTTAGCCATTTGGTTCCATTCACTCCCATTTATCAAGGAATCTGTCATGAGCACACTTTAGGGGACATGCAGCTGTTTTTGGTATTGTGGAATTAATATGAGGTGGAAAAGTGCTCCATAAATAGGCTCTGTCTACTTGCTGGGTAACACTGTTGCAGATTTCCATACATAGAAATAAAAAAATAAAAATAGCAGGAAGTAGAAAAACAACAAAGCTGTTTAGAGAAGTGAGTTGAGGAGGGAGAAGTGAGCCTGAGTTTTTGGCACAAGGTGATTCACTTTCACATATTTTGACCTGATTATTGGAAGATTGGCCGTGTATAATAGGACAGAAGCAAAGGAAAAGCATGCTGCCCTGTATGTGAACTAAGGCACAATTTTAAAATGAATACTCACAGAATATAAGCGATGACCCCAATAGACCAGCAGTCCACAGCTTTACTGTAAGGCTTCTGTGCTAAAACTTCAGGAGCTGTAACGAAGAAATGTTTTTTTTTAAGCATCATATATATTTATGTAGTAAAGCAATGTTAGCGGTTTTCTGCATGCACTATGCCACAGAGGCTGGAGGACAATGTGAATATTTGGTAGAGTGCCTGAAGCAGATGGCTAAGGTTAACCTGCGGCTACTGGCAGATTAAATGAGGTCACGTTTAGCCAGCAAGAGCATCTAATTATCCCCGAGTAGGTTTTCAGCAAAGCCAGAGCGTCAGAGGGCATCCTCACCGACGTATCCTGGCGTCCCACAGGCGGTGGCCATCACGCCACCTGTTCCCTCCATCTTTGACAGGCCAAAGTCACTGATCATGATCTTTGAATCGTCGTGAGGACTGAAGTACAGCAAGTTCTCAGGCTGTGAAATAAAAGGAAAGAGGCTGAAACGCGTGCATTTGCATGCCCGTCTCCGTTTAGTTAGAAGTCATATCATGTGCATGCTGATAGCAGCTGTTGCAGTTCTCGGTCTACATTTTGCTATGAAAGACATTACTTAAGCTCATTTTAACAACTTTTACACAGTGTCTAATAGGATTAAATCACGGTTGCAACAACATTTTACATCCAAAAGGTCAAGTCTGGACACACGTGGATGTAAACTTTCACTTGAGTGGTTGGTAGAAGGTTTGGGTGCAGCCATCATATTCTTCTGTGTAGACTGATGTTAGTCACTCACACATTAAGATGTCAGGCAAAGCGTGACATCCAGGAAGCTCTGACGGTTTTTCATAAAAGGAAAATCCCTGACATTTAACCTTTGCGGGTCATCAGTACTGAATAGAATACCACTCGCACAGGCTGAACAGCGGGGATTTCCCCCTTACAGGATGACTGAAGAGGTTTCCTGGATGAGCACTAAAAGTCAGCTCATCAACAACAACAACAACAGTTTGACTATGAATACCAAGTAACGGAGTACCTTTAGATCTCTGTGTACTATGCTCATGGAGTGCAAATAGTTGACTGCGTCCAAAACTTGCCGAATGAGCCGACTGGCATCCATCTCTGTGTAGAAGCCCTTTTCTACAATGCGGTCAAACAGCTCGCCTCCAGACACCCTGTCAGTCCACGCACACAACAGCAGAGGGAAAGGTTACATAAACTGTATTCACAGTGCTTTAGAAAAAGCAGGCGTAGGGCGAAGAAAAGATTAAATGTGTTACTGTTTTTCATTCCCCCATTTCACTGTTTGCTCTTTCTAATTCGATCGATTTCATTTCAACGTCACAAATTCCTGCCCGTTTGCATTTTCCCCTTGCAGCTGCTACACGCCTTACGTGCAGCAGTGAATGAAACAGCCCTTGCACAGGAAAAGTGTGGGCTTCTTTACTTATTTGAACCTGCACTCAGCCTGCGAGAAAATCTCCAAGCCAACACTCTGGATCGCTCCTGTAGAAGTTCACCTCAGGGATTTCCTCTAAATCTCTACTGAAGCTCCTTGCATGCATTGCTATAGTTTAATCACTTCGTGTATAATCCAATTTATGCCCGCAGTTTAAATTTGTTTAGCCTTTATTCACTTCCCAGTGTACTAGTTTTTTTTATTTGATTAAAATAAACATCTCATAAAACACAACAACAACCCGTAAGAAGGAAGGAAGCTAAAATTAGCTGTCTTCTTGTTTGCTTCATCTGTATGAAATGATCTAATTTAAGGCTATGAAATATTCCTAAAGCTTTAAAATACCTTCTTTTTTATTCCGTCTATGATCACTCATTATGCGGCAGTCTTTTAGTATTGTTTGAATCTCATGAACCAGCTTATTCTCAATGACTTTAAACTGCAGCTACAAAAGCTGAAGAAAAAAAACAGACTCATATTAAGTTAAGAAAATGTGCTTTCATAAAACTACTTCCAATAAGATTTACGTAAGTGAGACTTCGGAAACACTGAGCACCTTTGAGAGATACAAAGAGGCCGGGTAATGGATGGGCTAAATTGCTGGTGCATCACTCACAAACGCTGTGAAATTCTCCAGGGAGGGGAAAAGGTGTCAGAAATCAAGACCTATGCAGTTTGCAGGAAAATGGCATAATGGCAGAGAAGAATTTCTGCAGTGAAGCCCGTCGAGTAAAAAATGTTTTAAAGATATTTGCTACAAAAAAAACAAAAAAAACCCAGCAGGCTTCCCACCCCTTATCTTATCTAATACACAGTCCATGTTATATGTATAATATCTATAATAATACAATAATATATAATACAATATGGATATTTTATAATATGTCAATATAATCAGTTTCAATTATAGTACAACCATATTAATATATAAAACACCCTGTCTCCCCCTTTTTATGGTGGTTTTTTAAGCTCATTTATATTTGTGCATTTTTTTCCAAATCCTCCTCGATTTTATTCCACAACTTCACTCCGCAGACAGCACGTGCTCCTCATTGTTGCTATGAGGATATATTGATCATCTTTCTTAGACAATTGGATGAGAAGATTGATAGCATCCTCTCGTCTGTGCGCCGAACGTGAGTCTTAGCTGCACAGTGAGCTTCGCGTCGCACAATGACTGGAAACAGAGGAAACAGCTGAAACAGCTGTACTCGACAATAAACATGATACATCTTATTAAGTAATTAATTCATGACAACAACGTGGAAGCCTGAAAAAGAAAAAAAGTGCAGCGTAAAAGTCTGAGAGTGACTCTAATGGCAGAAGTGCCTTAAACCTGCATTATTTTGAGGAGGCCAGCAGTTAGCGTCTTCTCTGGTTACAAAGGGAAGTCTGCAGAAAAGTCTATGAGAAAAGAAGCCTACTGTTCACGTTTGATCTAAGGCCCCAATAAACCTTTTCCTGGTGAGTTTGGTGTCTCAGTAGCTAGTTTCACTTGTTCATTTTGAAAAAATATTAGAGACAAAGAGGACAATATAGCAGGCTGTGCTACAATGTAAGCATGAGTTATCCCTTGATTGTTTTACCCTCAGAAGCCACTGCAGAAAGGCCAAAACTTCAATTGAGGCTGGATCCAAAAATCAAGTCAGTGGGCCTAGTTTTGGTGAATGAAACGTACTACTTAGCATTCGTTAGCAAGTATCTCCCGCTGTGAGATGCACCCACCAAACATGCTACCCTTACATAATAACTCCCCTAACCCTCCAAAATAAATAAATAAATAAATAGCATAACATTATCCCATATGGCAATGCTGAAGTTAGATAACAAGGAGATCAGAACCACTGGATGATGTTACAGTGACCATGTTCATCTTTTGTATACAGTCTATAGTAACTATCCAATTTCACAAACACTAAGATGGCAACAACGTCAATGCTCAGCACAAGGTCTGAAAAAGGCAATTCACTAACCAGTGGGTCAGATGTCCCTGTGGTTACGTCCATCTTTTATATACAGTTTGTGGATATGTGCACATCTATTTCATTATCTGTGATATTTGTTTGCTTCTTTCTTCAAAATAAAATTCCGTAGTATCCATTATAAGCATGTAGCTCCTTGTAAAATCTTTGTAAAAGCTCATGCTTTTTTTTTTTCTTTTTTTACCTCTAAAGCTAAGCCTAGCTGGCTGCTTCCAAGTGTTTCCAGTCTTTATGCCAAGCCAAGGTAACCCCTGGGCTCAGCTTCATGTTTACTGCACACACAAGGGAATTTCTACACTACACTGATGATTATCTCAGCAAAAAACACAAATTTGACCTAAAGCATTGCATAGAAATATACTGGTTAGTTTTTTTTATACTTTAACAGTAGTGTACTACTGTTACAAAAAGGGACTCCCTCTTTAAATGTCTCAAAGATATTACAGACACTTACTCGAGCAAAAGAAAGCACCTTATCAAAATGACAAGCCAAATGGGAAGCAAAGAGCTGACCTAAACAAAGTGGTGGCTTGATGTACTTACAGCTGCATTATGAGGTACAGGTGGTTTGAGCTCTCGTAGATGTCCTCCAGAGCCACTATATTCTCATGCTTTATCCTGCAGAGGGAGAGAAGAAAATTCACTTTGCTTGCTGTCAGCTTCTGTTCATTTCAGCACAGGCTACCAATGAGGTCTAATTACACTTCTCTTTGGTTAAAATGATGCCCTGCCGACTGAAAGCCCTTTTTGCTTTCCATTATAGAATGTGTGCACGGCCACTGTTATCAAAAATGAACCTAGTGTAACGTATTGTTCATACAGGGTGGTGGAAAAAAAAAAACCCTTTTGTAAATGGCAGCGAGTGGGGGGGATTCTTAGATGATACGGAGCGATGAGTCATGAACGGCAACCCCTGTTAGCGGGAGCACCTGAAGAAAATAACACAGATGCGGGGAGAGCCTGTGTCAAGGTAACCAAGATAGGAAGAAAAAGTCTGCAAAGGCAAGGTGATACGTAGATGACAGAGCATCTTCAGAAGGGCCAGTGTGGGGGTGGAAAACGAGGAGGCGGGGAGTGTCTCAAAGGACTAAACAATCTTCACAACTTCTCTCCTTTTCAAAATCCACAATGAAAATGAGGTTTTGGTTTGAGGCCTGTTAGACTAACACAGACGAGTAAAGGGTAAGAGGACGGGGAGGAAAATGGATGCGTAACCATGACAGGGAGGGGGGAAAAAAAAAGAAAAAGAAAAGAGAGGAAGTCAAAGGATAGCAACTGTAACCAGGCACTCACTTCAAGAGTGAGTGATAACTGAGCTTCTTGGTGCAGTTACCCATCAGGCCCTGGAGGAGGATGAGTGTCACCTGGTGTCAGAGCAATCCTATCATACCCTGTAGGTGTGTGTGTGTGTGTGTGTGTGTGTGTGTGTGTGTGTGTGTGTGTGTGTGTGTGTGTGTGTGTGTGTGTGTAAAATAAATCGATAGATGGGATTAGGTGAGGAAGTCACTTAAACCCGACAATAACTGTTAAATAAACTGAGACTAAATAAACCAGCTCAGGGTTACAGAGAGAGAGAAACAAGTTTCCCAGAGGATGACACAAACCGAGCTCAACAACCCTGCAGCCGGGTCAACAAAGTTCCTCGAAAGGCCACTTGAGGCTTGCTTCATCATTCATTGAAGTTAAATTCCAAGCTTTAAATCAGACATAAACATGGCACAATAAAAACAGTTTAATAGAGATTCTGCCAGGCTTCACATTGGCTAATTTGAGTCACTGACCTGGACCTCTCAGCTGGGTTCAGCAATGTTAGCTGGAGATAAAAGTTTGTTTTTTTTAAATGGGTACCATCTATCAAATAATTTGGCTTAGTGTGTGGTGAATTGTAAGCATAGACTGTATATAAAAGATGGACACAGTCACGATGAAATTACCCACTGGTGACTGCATAGCATTTTATGAACACCATCTTGGTGTTTTGAAACTTATAAAATTATCAAGATGTGGCTCTAGCTCAGATTTTTATGTGTACAGAGCAAGATCGCAGAGGGCTGTGAGGGCCATACCTGGTTGGCGGCCCCTACTGGCCATTAGAAAGAAGGCAGGTTTATGGCACTTCTACATTGGCTTTGTTCTTCCGACGCAGAACAGCACTGGCGTTATGAGCAGGGCCTCCGGAGTCCAGGCCCGCCCAATTAAGATACTGTACCCCTTCAGCTGAATTCTATTAGTATGCTTCAACCATGAGTTACGCTAATCAATACAGTTTGGTAATAATTAAAACTTAAACACCCATCTCCCTGATAAGTTACTGCAGTGTGAGTTTAATTTAATTATTTGGTTAAAAGTAGCAATCTGCAGCAATCACGGTAACAAGCATGGCTGAGCTGATGGGCCTGTGCAGCTGCAGCTACTTGTAAACCACTGAAAACTGCAAAACAAATGAAATGTGTCGAGGATGTCCTGCACTCACAATCAGCTGTTCTAGTGTGTAGTGAGCTCACTTCTGCACCTAAAGAACATGTCTCTCCTGTTCGTCCCCTGATTTGCCTCAGCAATCTAGAAGATACTTTTGCTGTGGCTATATTTTTTTGTGAGTGCACAATGCAAGTATGGTTGCAGTTATGTTTAGGGCTCCCTGTCATCCAAATACTTTCACTTCTGGCACTTTTACACGCAGCCTATGTGTGATACCTACTTCCTTAAGACGGCAATTTCATTTTCAATGCTCGTCTCCTTCCCCTTGAGCGCTTTTTTCGGGATACACTTGATTGCAACCATCTTCCCCGTGGCCTTCTCCCGAGCCATCACCACTTCAGAAAACGCACCGCTGGAAGAAAGCAAGACAAAAAAAAGAGAAACAGTTGTGCTTTATGTGCGCTCAGACAATATTGACACATTATCAGTGAGTAGATAGAGGGCACTCAGAGGCACACAGGCCAGAGTACACAAACAGCATATTGGGAATATTTACTGAGAACTGGCCAAGTCCCTGACTATGGCCAGCAGCCTTCTGTGCTGGCGTACGCTTGATGCTTGCACGCAGCCAAAAGCACAGCAAACACTTTTAAAACCTCTAAAAAAAACACCCATTTAGGATGGCAGATAGCGTGTCTTCCTCTGCCATCTGCTTCCATACGTGAGCGCCTTTAAAAACAAATACCAAATTAGGGGAATATTTGCTCAAGCAATCTGTATCTGTTGCCATGATACCACATAGATAATAAAGCTTGCTGAGCACGAAGCGGGATGACTTTTTTCCTTGTTTTCATTGCGCACCTTCAGGATGACTTGATGTCAAGCTCTTAAAGATTTACTGGGTCACGTGCGCAGGATTTATTATGATCTAAAAGGCAGATTATTGATTAGCACACAGTCTTACAACGCTGATGTCTTTCATTAGAATTAAAAATAACACACAGATGAATTATTATTCAAAAAAGGTGGCGCTATAATATATGATGTAATTATTATAAGACGACATCTCCTTATGACGAAGTTGCAAAACCAACCATCACATTTTTCAAATATTTATTTTACTTCCTGTGTGTTCCTTTTACATCTGAAGCAGCAGCACTGTCTGCAACAATACCAAGTATTTACATCAAATAAAAATGTCACTTTTCGATATCACTGCTATAACAACAAAATCCATCTACGATCACTTGTGCAGGCAATAACGAAACAAGCCCAGGTATGTCTGAGATGGAGAGTCCGTGTGCCTGATGACAGTTTAGTTCTTAAAGTACTAAATTGATGTCAGAGCGCCAGTAAAGCACAGTATTTTTCAAAATATGCAAGAAAACATTTTCAGCTAAAGGTGGAAACAAAAAGGTTGCTTCACAAAACAATCCACAGCATTACAACCAGGCTACCAAGGAGGGGCTGCTACAGCTTGTGATTTGTGACGCCAAAAGTAAATAAATGTTTCAATCGAGAATCACTGGATCACTGACGCTTCATTTAGACTTCTGCGGGAACGTATCCACGAGCTTGGAAGCCTCGCGCGTACGTCATAGGGTATAGACAGTAGGGTTAAACTCGAGAAAAGTAACTGCACATCGGGTTATGTGGACAACATTACACTAAAGTGGTTTCAATTTCCCGCTGAAGCATAATTCAGGCATTAATAGTTCCGCTCCATGTGACTGGAAGACAAAAGGGTGGATGGAAAATGCTGAAGCGGGTACACGGTGGAAAACCAGCGATGGAAGTAGCTGCTTAAAAACTTGGACCCGAGAAAAGATTTTTTTCCAGTTTTATTAGGTGACAATACGGACAAGTTACAGGCTTAAGTTACTTTAGTTATTGTAGCTATTAGCAGCTAAAGAGTTGCTCTGTTGCACTATAATACTGCTGCTGGAAACTTGATTCAATAGATTCACACTTCAAATTGGGAAGTATGTGATCAATAACGACAGCTCAGTGGAAAAGAAGGAAAGTGCCCTTCATTTATTTACTCTTATAAATCAATCAAATGTAGTCACGTTTTTGGTCTTAAATTGTGTTTTAAAATCAAATCTTTGTTGGAACAAAACTATTTCTAAAAAGGTGCACATTACTGGATCAAAATGAAAGTCTATGTGTAGATATACAACAAGTGATGATCCACAGTGTTCCTAAACCCAACGCCACTAACATCAAAGGCTCCATTATGGTTTCATAGTGTGATCACCTCCTCCCAACAGGCTGTAAACTCAGCGCCACTGGCTGCAATAAGTCACACCATGGCCATCAAATCCACGCTAATCCCTCACCACTCCCTCTCACAGAGGGGGAGGGTCAGTCAGTATCGCGGTTCACAAACAGAGGCCTGTGCGGGCAAACGCACACTACTTGGTTGCAAAGCCATGCTCCAGGTGTGATGAGGCGGAGCACACTCACCGCACACAGAACGGTGAAGGCTGGAAGCGTGCGCCCTTATGATTTGACCTCATTCTGACATATGATGTGGGACTATATGCAAATTCAAGGGCTTGTGCAGGTGAGTGAGTTGGTGCACTACTTGCTGGCCTGTTACTGCACTATCTTCCCACCACAGCTGCTGCTGCCATTAAGGCAACGGGCGTCATTCTTATTCAGCACACGCCACCAATTTCCACAGCTGTGCGGACATTCAAAGTGCAAAATTCCTCCGCCATCAGCACGCGCCGCATGGCAAGCAACTCTCGAACGTGGTTTTTCAGAGCATGCGTTCTGCTTTCTGCAGCAAAGGAAATACAATGAAGAAAACCACAGGAAGCCTGTGAACTCACCGAGAGAGCACGGTTAAGGGTGTATAACACGGTTTCGGTCCCCCTTGCTCACTAGACTGACAGGCAGCAACATCACTTCCTGTGAATGACAACTCACAATGTCAATGCATGAAGCATGACAAACTGTGCTGCAAGCTTTGACTCAATTAATTCTATTAGTTCATAATTCACAGGAAATAATACGTGTGATCTCTGCTAGAAGCATGCATATGGCGATGCTGCTGCCCACACACTGCATGTGCACATGCATGTGTACATGCATATGCACATGCATACACATGGATGCAGTTATGCAAGAATTAAAATGATCAGACAAAAAATAAGTTTGCCAAGTAAAAGGCTATTAAAGCAAAAGTGCTGAATATTTTCAAGCTAAATGTTTCAAATTTGAGAATTCACCTATTCCAATCTAGCAAGTGGAATTAGTTTAGGATTTTTTATACACTGCATAATTAACTGAGGAGTGACGATAATCATTAGCGAAAGTGCAACTTAACTAAACAGCCATTTGGGAGCAGCACTAAGTGATGAGAGAAAGAGCCATCGAGATCGGGTCCTTTATTGGAGCTTATCTCAATCTATTACGCACAATGAAAATGGCTGTACGCCCGCAAACTGTTCCTGACCCAGTGTCAAAGACTGCACAATCAAGTCAGCACACTGACTCACTTGGCTGAATAATGTCTGAATTTGAAGTTCCTCCCAGAGCCACAGAGCTCCCCGTTTCACCGCTCTTGGATGACAGAACGAGCTGTGTGTGACAGTCTGCAGTCACACAACACCACCATGTGCAGATATCCAACTCAAACTGGCTGACTAATGCGAAATGTGGGCTGCTCTCTGTATGAAACCAGAGGCTAGTGCTGCAGATGCAAAGCGAGCCACCTATCTCTCATCTGAAAAAAAATTCGAGGCCACGACCTCAGCTGGCTGTTCTTGGCGATTATGAAAATGCGGGGCAATTTTGACGGAGGAAGTACTTTCATGGAGGAGGTGGTGGGCTTCGACAACCAAGCCTTGCTTACTGATATTCACAGACTGTGCCTGCGTTGTGCTACTGCAGGGTAATCACACTGATTCATCTTGTGCAAGATGCATTAGAGAGGGCAGTTACGCAACATATGGGATGGAAAAGTCGGAACTCGATGATCCAGGTAGGGTAATACCTAAAGTCACTACTGAAAAGTGAGGCGACACCTTTAAATCAGGCACAGAAGAGATGATGAAACCTAAGCAGAGTTTGAAATGGGTTCGGGGAAACCTTGTGGGCTCCCTCATCAAGACTGGAAACTAAAATCTAAAGTCAGGTTTGTAGGATTGCACATTTTCTCACAGAAGGCTAAACTGCTGTGATGGTGGCTTAGTTTAACATGTGATTTCACTCATTTTCAGCCACGATCACTCAAAATCGGCTACCATCATTGTGCAGTAACACAAAAGACTATTTTTAAATCAGGCTTCTCACAATCATCTGCTCAGCTGTGTATTTTGCTCCTCAGTCTGAATTTTTTAAACTATAGTGACTAGAAAACTGTAAAAAGGACACATCCTTCTACTTCCTGCTGTAGACACCATTCCTCTCATTATCAACCCCCAAAATATGACAACACTTTGGCCTCTGCGAGGATGGGCTGAAGAAAAAAGAAAATCCAGCTTAAAGTCAAATCAGCCAGTTGTGGCCCAATGAGTACCAGAGGCTCAATTATGCAAATAGTCATACTTTTATTGTCTATGTGGAACACATAAAGTAGTGCCCTTCAGCTATAAATGAAAGCATAGAAAGTCTGGTGATTACTCTTCTCCACAAAGATGAGTCAGGCCTTGAGCACACAAACTTTCACAGAACCTTAGAAAATGCATTATTGAGAATGAACACACTACATGAGAATTTCTAAAGCCTAAACTGTTCATCTCTCCACAATAAGGCGAAATTGTCCACAATGGAAATTCAGGAGTGTTACTCCTCTCTAAGAGTGGGTGTCCTGCAAAGCTCACGCCAAGAGAACAACGTGTAATCCTGAACGAGGTGATAAAGAACCCAAAGTAACAACTAAGCACCTGCAGTGCTCTCTACAACTTGTTAAAAATCTCATTATTAGGGGAAAAAAAAAATAAAACTCTGAATAAAAATGGTGTTCATGGAAGGACATGAATGTTCCAGCAAACTTCTGGGATGTTCTGCGGACGTGGCGAGTTAGAAGGTGAACGTGGCACACTGTGTTTGAAGCTTAGTCGAGGGAAAAATGAAAAAGCAAGACATTTTATAGGAAAGTGTGATGTGAGGAGAGGTTGGCAGATGCAGATATGACATAATGACCTGAAGCAAACCGCTGAACGGTCAAAAGAAAAAGACAGAGATTCAACATCATTGCCCTGCCGTTAAGCGATATGGGATGTTGTGGCATGAGAGAAATATTGATGACATCTGACTGTTGTCTAAGTCTCATCAGCAGCTGTAGGACACATCTGATGGAGGCTGCGGCTGCTAATGGAGCACAAGTTGCACCTGTGAGCTTGCAAAATATATCCAGTCCTTTTAGAACTTCAAACTTCTGGGACTGATCTGGTCAGTTTAAGCACCAGAGGGGGTTGTGAATCAGTATCAGCTGCTTTGGTGTTAACGGGTTGTTCAGCTCCACCAGGATGGCATATCAATGCGTGCCATTGCCAGAAGGTCTGCTGTGTCTCCCAGCACAGTCTCAAGAAGCCTGTGCAGGCAAACGCACACTACTCAAGAGCATGGAGGAGATTCCAGGAGGGATAGTTACTGAAGGAGAGCTGAACAGGGCCAAAGGTACTTAACCCATCACCAGGAACGGTATTTGCCCCTTTATGCAAAGACAAACTGGATGAGAACTACCAACGAACTACAAAATGACCTCCAGCAGGCCATTGGTGTGGAGAGTTCATGAGGGTTGTCTGAAGGCCGAAGTCCTCTAGTGGGTCTTGTGCTCACTGCACACCACTGTGGAACCCAACTAGCATTTACTATAGATAACCAGACTTGGCCTGTCAACCTCTCAATAAACTAGAAATGAATAGTTTTTCAACAAAAATGAATCTGGCTGAATCAACTCACAGAAGATTTTGCCCACTTACTGAATGAAGAGATTTAACGCTTTAGTAATAAGAAAAAAAAAATTGCAAATATTGTCTGTAGTAAAAGTAGGCTGCATATTTTAATGTTGAGTTTTGGTTTAAGAAATTCCAGTTTGCAGAAGATTAAATCAAACATTCCCTGTGGGGAGGCGGGAGGGGGGGGGGGGGGGGGGGGGGGGGGGGGGGTTCCTCTCCAACCAGCCAAAAATGGCTTTCTGCCTGTTAAATGAACTCCACTAATACATCCAGTGAAATCCAGCAGCTGTTAAGGTCCCTACAACTGGAGCTGGGAGCCATTATTCTAATACCCTGTGGACCTCAGGCTACTTTCCAGTAATGTGCAATTTGAGGTCACTGGACTGCTGATGAAAAAGAGAGCGATGGTCAGTTTACAGGCTGTTAAGAGCTACTGGTGCCCCCAAAGAGCTGGGAGAGAAAAAAAAAAAAGGTTTCTGCCAAATATTTCCCAAGAGCACGAGATACTCTTGTCTGAAACCACAGATCAGTCTGTCAGATAGCGGCTGAATTATTTTTAATAAGTGCAATTACATTTCCTGTGCTCTGATACAGGGCAGCTTTGTATCCCTCCAACTCTCCAGTACACTAGATAACACAACATGGCTGTGCAGGCATTCACTGCGGTCAGAGGGCCACAGATGCAAATGTCTGTGCACAGTCAGCATAGATGGAGAACAGCAGTGATGGTGGGAAGTGGTAAACAGTCTTCTTCAGGCGGAGCAACCACGGTCCTCGATCATCCTAGTTGCCTAGCTTCCACTTTGACAGCATTCATGCAGCTTTCAAGGACCCAACTTGTTTTAGAGAATCATCAGTGCGCAGAGGCAACAACAGTCACTTCAAAACCAACAAGTGGGGCTCTGTGAGAGGCCGGCTTAGTTCAATATCTGTGCTTATTCATGAATGTCAAACTTGGAGGAAAAAAAAAAGAAAAAAAGAAAAAAAGGTAATTTCCCTAAACTGGAAGCTAAGTGAGGACAACTTTGACACTGCAG
>VURO01048241.1:0-11569 GCA_015108175.1 Pelvicachromis taeniatus
TACACAGCAAAGCCAAACAATTACAAGCTTAGAAAGTCCTTCAATGCACAGATTAAACAAATATGAAGGACTTCTTTCTTCCATTTGCGTAATATCTCTAAATCCTGTCTCAGAGTGACGCTGAAAAACTAATTCATGCATTTATTACTTCTAGGCTGGACTACTGTAATTCATTATTATCAGGATGTCCTAAAAACTCTGAAAAGCCTTCAGTTACTCCAAAATGCTGCAGCAAGAGTCCTGACAGGGCCTGGAAAGAGAGAGCATATTTCTCCTATATTGGCTTCCCTTCATTGGCTCCCTGTTAAATCCAGAATTGAATTCAAAATCCTGCTCCTCACATACAAGGTCTTAAACAATCAGGCCCCATCTTATCTTAATGACCTTGTAGTACCATATCACCCCATTAGAGCACTTTGCTCTCACACTGCTGGCTGGCTCAACAGTGCTCTGCCTTTTTATCAGCCTGGCTACAGTGCTGAAGAGAAACCTAGGGTTGTCCTTATTTTCATCAATAAGTGATGAATAGTAAGATGTTCTAGCTTTCCAGTGGGCTTTTTAATAAAGCAACAAATTATTTCTCCAGGCTAAATGATCATCTTCTAAATTTGTGACACGCCATTTCCTCTCCAGCTTACGAGTTATCTGCTTTAAGGTGCGCGTTTGAGAGTTATACCAGGGAGTCAAGTACTTCTGATTTGAGGCTCTATTTTTCACAGGAGCTACAGTATTCAGTGTCATATGTAATGAGGAGGTAAAATTATGTCAGTTTTAGCATCTATATGTTAAAATCACCCACAAAAATGTTTTTTTCTGAGCACTAAAGAAGAAGAAGAAGAAAAAACAACTGTTTTTTGAGGTTTCCAGCCAGAGTTGATAAGGTTAAGCATCAGAATTTCAAATGAATTAAAAGTCTGTCTTGGTCTTTGGTTGACTAATAGGCTGGTGCGGAAGATTGCTGCCACACCGCCCCCTCGGCCTTTGCTTTGAGGTTTCCGATAGTTAGTATGACTCGGGGTGTTGATTCATTTAAACTAACATAATCATTCTGCTGCAACCAGGTTTCTGTAGGGCAGAGAAAATCGATTTGTTGATCAATTATTAATTCATGTACTGACAGAGACTTGGAAGAGAGAGACAGAATAATCCACAATCCACATTTCTCTTTTTCACTCTTTGGTGCACATATGGATACTGTATTGATCTTTCTTTTTGATTTTTAATGTGGATATTT
Organism: Pelvicachromis taeniatus; assembly: GCA_015108175.1. NCBI lineage: Eukaryota > Metazoa > Chordata > Actinopteri > Cichliformes > Cichlidae > Pelvicachromis > Pelvicachromis taeniatus. Next base: position 1,235 of record VURO01048241.1, read on the forward strand.
TTTGTGGATTTTAGTTTGTTATTTGTCTGTTTGAGAGCTGACACAGTCTCTAAGGGGATGAGGGTTTGGGGAATAATGGGAGGAGAGAAGCTGTAGAGAGACTGCAACTCTGCTTCCTGATCCCAACTGTGGATAATCATGTTTTGGGGGTTTAATACATTTGGCCAGATTTCTTGAAATGAGAGATGCCCCATCCAAAGTGGGATGGATACTGTCTCTCCTAAAAAGACCAGGTTTCCTCCAGAAAGTTTCCCAATTATCTATAAAGCCCACATCGTTTTTCAGACACCTCTCAGACAACCAGCAATGTAAGGAGAACATGCAGCTAAACATGTCACTCCTGGTCCATTTAAAGAGGGGACCAGAGAAAACTACAGAAGTCCAACATTGTTTTGGCAAATTTACACACCAATTCAATATTATTTTTAGTGACCTCTGATTGTCATAACTGTCATAACTGCCGACGTGAATAATAATTTTACTGAATTTACATTTACCCTTGGCCAGTAGTGTTAAATTTCCCTGAATGTCACCTGCTCTGGTCTGTGAAAGGCAATTGACTGTGGTTGCTGATGTCTCTAGCTTCACACGTCTCAGACTGGAATCAACATTAACCAGAGTTCCCTGTCAAGTGGGGAAAAACGGTTAGACACATGAATGGGTTGGTGGCATACTGGGGACTTCTGTTTAAATACTATGCTTCTTCCTCACCATCACCCAGACATTCTGTTTTCCTGGCTGCTCGGGACAAACTGCCAGGGGAGAGATAAAGGGGTCTACGCTACCTTCGGATGCCTGGCTAGCTACAGGTTTTTCAAGGGTGCCAAGCCAAGACTCCAATTTGGTGATCACAGCCTCCAGTGCTGCAAATAGTTTCATTTATTACACTATCATTAATGCTAAAGGAGGCCAAGGAGTAACATACCATCCGACACCATGACAAGAAAAGTGCAAGAGGGACAGATGAAGAGGCCATGCTGCTAGTGAGTCGGCTAGTAAAAACCTAAAGGCACACTGAGTGAATACTATGAATATAATTAGCGAGTGAGTCAACAGAGAGTGTGCTTCGGATGAAGCACATAAAGATTACACTATGAAATAAAAAGTTATCTGTAAATTTTTAATTAAATTGGCTATGCAGATAAGCTACACAAGAACAACACTGTGTGTTGGAACCGGAATTGATACTCTACCACAGAACACCAAATGACAGCACCACCCAGACAGACCAATCAGAATTCTTAAGTACAAGAAAATTAAACATGAGGTACTCAGAGAAAATAACTAAACTCAGAATAAAACTGCAATCTGATTCAAACTGTCCAAAACCTAAACATGGTCCTGGTGTGGTACATCACATCATTTTTGGTGTTATATTATATTTGAAGGTGTATTGGTCCCTTGCTTAGGGGACCGATCAGCTAAAATAACTTATTTTTATTTTTAACTTATTTTTAACACTTGGATGAAAGTAATTTGCATTAACTGACATAAAGTTTAGAACCCATGGACATCTTCAAATGCACTGCTTCCTGTCTTGAGATGCTCTGCTCCACCTCTGCTCCATTAAACAGTCTTAGAAAAAAAAGTGTTCTGTTTAAAATAATTTTGAACAAATAAAAGCATAAAATCCTCAGATTAAAAAAATATATGGTGAATTGCAATTTATCTCAGAATTCTGTCTGAGTTACATTCATGAGCACTGTAGACTTAGAGCATGGTTGATCATTTTCACAGCAGTCCAAACAGGCATGAGCAGCATATGGAACACTCTCCTGTTCCCTTTGTGATACATGAGCTGTGACAAACAGGGTCTGCAGACAGTGCCTTTGGACACATTGCCCACTTACAAATGGGACTGCTGCCATGGACATGTCCATATGCGGGCTCTAGGGTTTTTTTTTTAAAAAGACACAGAGCCTGAGAAGCAGCATTAGCTGAGCCACGCCATGTGAATGGTAGATACTATTTCTATGCTGCAAAATGAGCAATGTTCACTGCCTCATTACCCCTCAGCCTCTCTGATATGTTCACTGTTCCAGTCAAACTGTTTGTGTCTGGACATATATCTATGTTGAACTGGTTCAGCTCAAATTAATGAGCACGCTGCTCACTGGTTGGGTTCTACTTACAGAGTTAAATATCATCTAATGATGTATTGTCCAAATGGTGATTTGTAACCTTGATTTCAGCATAAGAGCCACAATTTCCACAGCATCTTCTGACTGAACTTTGCCAGAATGAACCACATAATAAACCCTCCAATATATGTGTATTCATATAATATCAAATAATTCATTAGAGGATATCAAATTGCATCAAAGGCAGTTGTGCATAACAGTAAAATCAACACACTACATTTAAACTTAAATGTGCTTAAATGTCAAACCCTGCTAATATATTAGAGTGAAAGACTGGCTGCAAATGATCCAGATGACTCAGGCACAGAGAGGGATTTGGCTGAGGGAGAGAAAGGGTCTCTCAGCTGAACACTCTCCGTCTGCCACTCTTCTCCCCACGATATCCTCCAGACCCCAAAATGTGTCATACTATGTCCAGAGTGGTAGCTGAAAACACTATCACAAAATACATAGGAACATCAATTATTTCACACCCTATCTATTCTAAGCACTGTAAAATGATGTATGATATTTAAAGAGATATATATTTAATTCAAAGTCCCTTTTAAATTATCTGATGCTCCCCTAGAAGCTCATAAATAGTGACTTTGAGGAGAAGGTTTTCTGTGGTTTACAGCTGAAGAAAATTTGAAATGACATCAGTGCAATTTCCTTTTTGCTGTTTCATGCAGGACATGAAATTTTAATTGAATTCGTTGAATGCTGAAGTACAAAGTATGGAGCTTCCATACAATCCGCAGATAGTGAATTATTAATTATTAATACAGAATTAGACTTTCGTCATGTGAAGATGTTGCCATAGAGTTGCCTGTTAGCTTGAATGAGTATCATATACTGTATGTACCTATTGGACAAATCTGCAGAACAGAGTGAGCAGTGCAGAATTGATATATTCTAACTCCTATTTTTATTCCCAGGCACAATGCCAGGCTTGAGGCCAGTTTCATAAGGCAAGATATTTTGATCATCTGGACAACACTGTTAAATGAAACTGTCTTGGGGTATCATGGAAACTGATACTAAGACGTGTACCAGACACTGATTTGCAACAGAATAATAAAGTATTCTGATTCTGATTAAAACCATTAAGCCCATGCTGTGAAAAACCCAGATTTTCTTACAATAATGTAATATTCTTCTGGAAACCATTGTGTCTTGACATTCATGTGGATGTTACCGTGATACTGGCTTTTATTTTGTTGATGCTAATAGTCCTTATTATTATTTAGCATCTTGTAGACTTAAGTTCTGAGTGCAAGATTCACCAAGTTTTGCAAGGACACGTGTTGAAACCTTTAACATCAACCACTCTATTGTCACAGTTTGGGCTGAGTTTTGTTAAAGCCAAGATGATGTTCTAATGTACCAATGAAGTGTCTTACATTTTTCTTTATTTATTTCTTTACAGAATAAAGCATTAACCTACTCAAAACTCTTCCCTAACCTTAAATGGTTTTGGCTGTGATCTAGTGGACGTTAATAAATAAGTGCTGGCAAATATTTGATAGTTTGAGAGACTAATGAATTATTAAATCAATCAGTCTCATAAAAGTTTGAAAAATATGTCCTACAGGTTACCATGGCATTGTACCAAGAACCAGTAGAGAGCTTCATTTGTTTTTACACAACGTGACGCTGACTACACCAGGAAATTGAATGGAATGAAACCTATCATCCCTTAGGAGGTAGAGGGGAGACAACAGACCTTCAAAGCTGGAAATAAGCTTTGAAGGTCTGAGAGAACTGAAATGGGTAAATATAAACCCTCCTTTCTTAACTATGTTAACGTCCTTGGGCAATGAGACAGACTAGTTTGATGCACAGATTAAAACCCAGAAGGAATAACATCAGTACAGTATTATGTGCTTCATAGAAATGTGGTTGTACTCACACTTTCTGGGATTCTGGAGGTAACTGACAGGGACCAGCAAGTCAAGTGGGTTCTGGCTCTGGCATCAGCTGAGGTAAAAACTCAGCTGTTGGTAGAGTTTGGTGAGGCTATGGACCAATACTTTCAGTCAGTCTCAAGATGACTCTAGGAAACCTTCACATTGCTTGGAAAGAAGAAACAGCTTCCTTCTTGCACTGTATACATTGCGATTCAAAAAATGGCATAGTACGGCTGTGGAAACAGTATTTCTATCCCACTGACATACCTTCTGTAGAACAAGCCGAGTCTGGGGATGAGGAAAATGACTCATTCATCACTTACAGAGTGGTCACAGAGACAGTTAAGGCTAGAATCACTGTAGACATTTTGACCTCATAGAAACTAATCTTACTATATAAATATATAGCAGGTTGTAATTAGATAAAGAAAAATGACTAATTACTGTAGAGCTGAAACAGTCATGGTTGGGATATACAACAGTGTCAAAGCGACAGAGTGCGGCAGAGTGTGTGACTCTGCCCTTATCATGTAAAGAACCAGGCAGATATTTAACTGTGCAGATTGGAGCAGATCAGCTAAATCAGAGAAGCTAGTTTCTGGCCTCAGAAACTAGGCTCAGAAGGACTGAGGCACAGCACTGTGAACAGTGAATAAGAGAAAGGCTCCAGGTCTGGTGAAGCAGAGACAGTTGTGGAAAAAGATGATAATCTTGCTTTGTCCTACTTTTCTGCTACTACTACTACTTTCATACTGGTAGTTCTAGTGTTAAACAAGTTCTTGATGGCAGGTCCCCATGGGGTGGATGACTTTTTCAAGGCTGTGGACATTGTGGGTTTCTCTAGCTTTGTGCATGTGGAGAAGGACTTTGAGGTGTCCTGTTGGGGATGCTTTGTGAGTATGGCACATTGTTACTGGCCAATCAATCCTGCAATAAGAGCTTGGTTGGCATTGGCGGTAGTAAGTCAGACCCAGAACTGCTTCTTTGCTCCTCCAACTTTTTCTTCTGAAGATTTTGGCCTGAAATATTACAGCTTGACATTGTGTAGGTTGACATGTTTGTGCAAAGTGGAGGATAAGCAGATATGCTTGAGCTGAAGAGGAGCCGAGAGGTGGGTGGAGAAGCAAGGGCTAACTTGCATATTCACAGATCCTGCCATACTAAAGAAGGCAAAGGTGTAGAGTTAGATCTAGTTCTAGTTCAGAGGAAATATTTTTTTCTGTGTTTTTAATAAAATAGAATTGAATATCCATTTATTGTCATTGCATGTGTACAAGAAAATTGTGGGCGCTCCACAAAAACTGTGCCGGAATAAAATATGCAGTATAAAATATGGAAATAGTGCAACAATGGATTTATAGTTAAATTTAATATAAATGTTTAAAAAGACAATTATGGAATATCTAGTGCACATTTTAACAGTGAGATGTGTGATTGTGTCAGTATGAATTTATTGTGACACTGAAAACACCAGATACTTGTAATTCAGCTGAATCTGAAACACTATTCAGGAAACTAATAAGGAAAAATACGTACTACACTAAATGACAATAAATCAGATGATGGTGCATCATCTTGTTTCTATCAACAAGAAAAAGAAAACACAGCGGGGCCTTTTACAGCATAATCAAATTAGACTGTGTTTATCCTGCCATGCTGTGGCCAATGTATGTCTCTTCCCTAAGAAGACCAAACTAGAAAATCATCCTGGACTACCTGATTGACTTTATCCACTTGGAGTTATCTGGAATTAAGTAAATAATTCTTCAGGAGAAGAGGGCTTAAGGGATAGCTCTTTTGTGTCTAAATGGTCTGATACTTATATAGCGCTTTTCTGCGCTCCTGCAGTACTCAAAGTGCTATTCTATACTGCAATGCTTACGTGGGCAACAACAGCAGGACCTGGCGGGGCGTGACTGGGAGGAATGGCCTCCCGGAATAGAACTCGAGTGTTTTTTTTCTTGTTGGACTTATGTGCAAATCACAGTTTAGCCATAACAAACACCATGTTCAAACATAAGAGTGTCCATAAATGCACATGGCACCGGGACATCTAGGCCACAAGACGATGATCGATTTTGTAATCTTATCACCAGACCTAAGGCCATATGTTCTGGACACTCGGGTAAAGAGAGGGGCTGATCACCACCTGGTGGTGAGATGGATCAGGTGGCGGGTGAGGACGCTGGGCAGACCTAGTGTGCATAAATGTATTGTGAGGGTGTGCTGGGAATGCCTAGCCCCGGGCCATGAGATCTTCAACGCACACCTCCGGAAGCGCTTCAACAGCATTCTGAGGGAGACTGGGAACACTGAGTCCGAACGGAACATGTTCATCATCTCCATTGCTGAAGCTGCTGCACTGAGCTGCGGCTGCAAGGTGGTTGGTGCCTGTCATGGTGGTAAGCTGAAGAAGGAGTCCTATTGGGCTTGGTTAGCCTGTGAGACTTTGGAGGCAGCTGATAGGTACCGACAGGCCAAACGGAATGCGGCGCGGGCAGTAGCTGAAGCGAAAACTCGGGGGTGGGAGGAGTTTAGAGAGGCCATGGAAAAAGGCTTTCAGACTGCCTTTTCCAGGCAGTCTGAGCCTCTGACAAGTATACCTCCTGGGCACCTCCTGGGTGAGGTGTTCCGGGCATGTCCCACCGGGAGGAGGCCCCGGTGCAGACCCAGGACAGGTTGGAGAGATTATATCTCTTGACTGGCCTGGGAACAACCTTGGTGTTCCCCCGGACAAGCTGGAGGAGGTGGCTGGAGAGGGAGTTCTCTGCTTGGGCTGCTGCCCCCGCGACCCGGCCCCGGATAAGCAGAAGAAGATGGATAGATGGATAAGCTACTTTTTAAAAATTCTTTATCAAAGAAACACTTATTCAACTACTTGATATGCATTTCATTTTCAGATATTGATCCAAACCTGGCTCTAAAAGCTGGATCGAGTTAGATGTGGCAATTGACCTATGTTATGCATCTACAGCAATGCTCTTATTGCTAGCAAGGGAACACGGAGGAAGCTAACAGCAAAGCGTCAACAAACTTACGCTGAATAGTGCCCACAGGTATTTTACAATGTCAAACCTTTTCTTTGTATGTTTGTGACTGGAGTGAGTTCCAATCACTTTCAATGTTTCGGTTTGGCATGGGTTACTATTGCACTTACAGTGTTGTGGTCCAGTTGACCTTTTTTACTTCTGTTGCACATGCGCTCATATATACACAACACATACACTTGACTTAAAGCAGAAACTAGCATGACTTTTAATCACAAACGTATGTAGTAAAGACTCACACTGAGCTGAAATGAGACTAGTACAATAAAATAAAATATTGTGAATGTATTATGTTATCTTTTATTTATTTTATTTTGGTCCCGTTGTTTTATTTATTGTTTATATTTATTTATTTTCCTAATATATAACAGTACATAAAGTACTAGTACAATACCACCGAAAATAGTAACACAACTATGGATCGGTGGACTTTTATTTCTATTTCTTCTTTTTCTCTTGTATGGGCATTCGATGTATATGTGTAGTGGTCAACAGATAATTTTAACCATTTCTAAAAATATCCAAATCTTAAAGGAAAATATGCAAATCATAGCTTTACCAAAATGGACACAATGCAGTTGTTAAGAGAGAAAAGCTAAAACTGCACCACAGGTGTGGGTGACATTCAAGTACTAACTGTCACTTTTTGCCACAACAATCCATTCTTGCAGAAGCACTCTTGCTTTCATTGTGTTACTAATCATTATATTAAGCACACTGACACAACTCCACCCAAATGGGTCTCTGCCTCGCTGAAGTCTCCCTCCGTGCTTCCCTGACTCATCGACATGAACACTGTCATCCCTTCACTCAGCTCTCCCTCTCTTCTCTGTTCATGAGACAGTGTAAAGAGGCCATCACACAGTGGAGTTCCTCCAAATTGAGAAGAGTCTAAATGGAGCCTAATAGGCCAGCCTTCCCTCTTTGTCTATTTCATCTGCTCTGTCACTCGCTCCACTCACTCTCCTTCTCATAATCTTCCTTTCTTTGCAACTTACTGAACATTTATTTCCTCAAGAAGCAGGCGCGTGACACTTAGTTAACTAAAGTCTTAGTGTGTTCTCATCACACATTCTCTTTCAGGTAGTGTTTCTGTAGGTTTCTACAAGTGTGTGCAGTGAATGGAGTTGTGAAACTAACATATGATGCCTTGAACTGATGGCTTTACATCAAGTGTGTAACTCAAGAGGCTCTAAGTTGAGTAAATGCTTATAAAATGACAGATGGAGTTTCACATACAAATACCACAAGACATAGAGAGAGCTCAAGTCATTTAAAGCAAACTGACATTTACACAAAGAAGTGATATGAAACTGTCATGGTGCTGAGTCTGATGACTCATGATAGTGTTTTTGTGTTAAATAATATTATCTGATGTTTTGGTTTATTCTGGTTGTGTCTTCTGCTAAGATTTCTAGATATGGGCTTTGGTTCCCATGTTCCCTCTGTTTCCAAGTCAGTCATGTCTTTGTGAAGCCTGTGTCTCTGAGTGTGTCTTTGCATGTGTGCTGTGTTTCCTGTTTTACTTTGAAGGTCCATGGTTCATGGTTCATGTTCAAGGTTCATGTCAGTGCATTATGTTTTGCTTCCTCCCTCGCTCGTCATGTGGAATTGGGTTCAGCTGTACCCTCCTGTATGCCATTTCCTCATTTCCTTTTGTGTATATTTAGTGTGTGTTATCCTTTGCTCTTTGTTGGTCTGTCTGCTTGTCATCCCCTGTGTGTCTTCTGCTCTCAGTCCCCTCGCAGTTCAGGTTTGCTAGTTGTGGTTACTTGTTTCTAGTTCAGGTTTGAGTGATTTTTTTCTGAGTTTTCCCAGTTTAGGTTTTGGATTAGTTTTCTCTTTTCCAAGTGTTTGTAGCTTTGTTCAGCCATCAATAAAGACTTGCCTTTTGTTATCATTCACCTTTGTCTCCGGTTGCCTACATTTGGGTCCACTTCTCTCTCTCGCAACACGATCTGGCTCGCAGATCGTGACAGAAACAGGGAGAGAAAGTAAAGGGGAGACCAAAAGAAGAATGATTTTTACTGATTTGGCCCCTTTTCTTTCTTTTTTCCTCTCTGTGCAGGAGAGACCCTTATTGGAAATTTCAGTCATATATTCTCATATATTTTCCTTGACCAGGTCAAGGAAATAGGATTACTTATTATTTAGGCTGATTGCTTTTGAGGGGATGGTACACCACCTATAGCAAAGGCATACTGCATTTAAAAAAACATGTGGGCACCACCTTCTTCAGTGCAGATGCACACAAATGCGTCGGCACAATTGATCATACAGAGCAAATATGGTAGGAAAAAGTAATCTTGTAATGAAGAACAAATATATTTGAACAGAAAATAAAAACAGATCACAGGACAGCAAACAAAAGATTTCCAAACATATTTTGTGCAGCTCTAATCATGCAATCAGTCAAGTGATGTCTTTATAGTTACTACAGTGGCCCATGGGTTTCTCTTTTCAAGTCATAAATATAGTATATTAAGAAGCTACCTTGTAGAGGGCTGTTATAAATGTGTATATGTAAGGCTAAGAAGATGTACACATTCCTTCTGTACCGGTAGATGGTTTGCAATTTGTGTGTTTAATTTGTAGGTAGGCTGAATGGATAATCAGGACTAGACAACAGAGCAAAAATATTGATTTGATTTGGGGCGGAACTGTTGTTTGAAGGAATAGTTATATTTGGAAATTTTAAATCTAAAACTAGTTAATTATTTTACTGCATTAACACAGTACGGCATAGCTCTAAAATTATGTGCTGATTATTTGATTAATCATTTGCCAGCCAAAATAGGCAGTTATGTTGATGAATGATGAATCCTTTAAATCTATTACTATGCAAAAAATAAACTTCCATGTCCTTATCTTCCTTATTCCTGCCTCTCTAACCTGTCATTGCTAATAGAAATGGCACATTTCAGCATTTCTGAAGTGCCTGTTCCAAGATACCTAACATCTGAATGACCATTAGAAAAACGGACTGTGAAATTCAGGTAATTACCTGCTTGAATGTCCATGAATTTAATTTCATGACAAATTATTCAGCTGACATTGGCTTAACAATAAATGACTGCAGCTATGAGGTGTGAGTCTCCTCTCTACACATTTTGAATATATATATATATAAATATATATATATATATATATATAAATATATATTTGTTCTGAAACACAGGCTAAAGTTTTAGAACGAAGAACATTATGATTAACAGAAGTAACTGTTATGAGAAGGGTTGTTTTTGCTTGTCAAGGTTG
>VURO01048241.1:11589-34841 GCA_015108175.1 Pelvicachromis taeniatus
TCAAGGTTGTATGCTGTGTTACGCCATCTACCATCACCACCTACACGAAAAGACACTGTACCATCATTATACGACTTCTGCTTGTGCTTCTGAGACATAAGAATCATAGTTTCCAGGACTAAAACCAGACGTTGTAAGGTAAACATAAAGTTATTTTAGGCATTTTACCTCTGCCAGTGACAGCATCGCGTGTGCCATTTCTTTGTTATTTAGAGTACCAACATACCTTTTGTGAAACCATATACAGAAACATTAATAATGATGTGCATAATAATAACCAGTTTAAATATTAGTACAGGTCTGGAAAACTAATTTCTGTCTACATGTCAGTGTGCTCTGGGTCATTAGAATTGTAACCTGTTCCCTTAAATAACCAATAAACACTTTGCATTGACATCTCAGTTGAAAAACTATGTAAATGGGCCCCACTTAGAGATCTGTTCAAAGAGCATGAGCTGCTTTAGTATCTGTGTTACAATTGGGAAGTTATATTGAAGGTAAAGCACAGTAGCAGTGGAGAAGATGAATGACAAGGCACAGGTTCACCCATGAGTATCATTCTAGTTTTTATTTTGTTTTTAAGTAACTTTTTCAGATGGGTCAGGTCCTGAGCTACCACTAGAGGTACACTTGCCTCCTCTTGCTGGGTTCATTAACAAAAGCAATTTAAGTTCTTAGAATTTCCACTACAGATTTCATAATAATACAGATTATTGCACATTTTTACCCTACATACTATAGAATAATTTCTTCAGTTAACTAAGGGATGAACTGCTGGAATATAAATGAATAAAATGATTGGTTTGAAAGCTATAACAGAGTCCCACTGACCAGCTTTTAAAAGCTCTACTCCACACAACAAGAAAAATCAAGTACTAAACAGAAAGTGAAGAAGTATTTTTGCTGTCCACACTTAGTCCAGTGCTTCACTGTAAGAAAGTAAAAAATAAATAAATAAAAAAAATTTAAACTGCAATTTTCTGAGGACAATTTATCAAAGCAATTTATCCTTACGCATGATGGTGGTTGTAGATGATCTTGCTTTGCTGCAGAAAGGTGTGAAATTGTGTTGTCTGAAAACTAACAATGAAATCCAACAGCAGTGTGTCCCAGATAACGGACTCAGTAAGCTCACTTATGGTGCCAATCTATCATGTTTACCAAGGCAAGCAAACCACAGCAGAAAAATCAAGGCCAACCAGCACATTGTCTAGGCTTCCTGTCAGTTACTGCAAGACAGGGTGTTCTTATTAAAATCACACTGTCATCCAATTTCCTAAAAGAACATTTGCTTTGTCTTAAACAATGTGAAAGCAATCACAGCATTGCTATTTTATAGCAAATTTCTTACCTCTATTTGTGACAGAAAGATTGAAGGAGCCACATCCCACTTCACTTCCTAAGAACTCAGCAGGCTTCAAACAAAGTGGTGTTAGTCTGGATGTTATGTTTGCAGACAGAAAGTGATTTGAGTCATGCATTAATGGTGTAACCTTTTGCAAGAATGTGAAGGAGCCCATGTCTAAGCATGAAACAAGAAGCTTTTCACTCATGAAGGTTACATGTACATACAGCTATCTAACATTTACGTACACTCATCATGGGCATTAATACCACTGCCACTTTGTGTATTTAATAATGTCTTTGAACTGCAGAAATTGCACAAATTATTTTGGATTTTCTGTCATCCACACATGATCATAAACGACTGGTCAATTTTTCCAGTTTTTTATTGAAAATTGTGCATTTTAATGTCTCATTGCACTCTGAAATGAAAGCATAGTACAAATAAACAATTAGTGTACCAAAGTAGTCACCAGATATAACAGCTGAACACAGCCGTGGCATTCTTTCTACAATAAAAATCAGATATTCTTCAGAAAGTTCCCATAAATGTGCAGCACTTGGAGGTTGCTTTGCTTTCACTCTTCTGTCTAGCTCATCCCAAACCAGCTCAATTGGGTTTAAGTCTGGAGACAGTGCTGGCCACTCCATGTTTTCAAGTTTATCATCTTGTTCTTTGCTCCTGGGGTAATTCTAGCATAGCTTGGACTTTTGTTTTGGGTCAATATCTTGCTGTAGGATGAACCCCTGACCAATTATAATTGGTGATAAGGCATACCAGAGAGTTATTGCACGGCGCTGCAGAATGCTGTGGTAGTTGTTTAGGTTCAGGGTGCCTCTCACTGTAAAAGTCACTGACCCTGGATCAAGCAAAACAGCAACAGACCATCACACTTCCTCCTCCATGTTTGACAGTTGATGCCACACACTGTGGAACCATCCTTTCACCTACTCAACAGCATACAAAGATCCTGCATGAGAACCAAAGATTTCAAATTTTGATTCATTAGTCCATAAAACCTTCTTCAGTTTTCAGTAATTCTGTTTCGTGGCCCAGGCAAGCCACTAATGAGAGACTAAAGCATAGGGGAAAAGACACCAGGGGCTCTAATAACAAAAACTAAACTAAGCAGTCTAAGCGCTAAGTAAACATACAATGAACAACAAACACAGGAAAATACAAAATACTGGGTCACAAGACCCAGAACCGTGACAGACGGCATGGTACCACAGTATGTTCCAACACTTCTTTGAGACAAAGGGGGTTGTAAGTAATCCCAAAAAAATCCATAAAAGTTGGAATACCTGTTGCAGAACAGCCTTAAACTGTAAACGTGTTTTGTGTTCCCTAAAACTTTTGGCCGGCTTCTGCCATGCCTTGAAAAAGGCTTAAGAAGTTCTCAAGATCAACTACAGCTGGTAGTCCCTCTTTCTTAGCATTAAAAGGATTTGTTAGAGAGCAAGCATTGCATTAACCAATACTCAGAACAATAGGAAAGTTTGAAGAACTCAGTAAGATCTAAGAAGTAGAACTGTAGATGTACACAAATTGGGAATGTGTCTTGGATTCATTTCAAAACAACTGCAGTGTCCATCTGTTCAGAAGACCTGGATATTTCACCACTTTTCCAATTTTTAAAATTGCACAGTTTTAAAATTAAAATGACTGAATAAGTGAATAAGTAACTGTAAGTGAATGAAGTGAAAAAAGTGTCGGCAGTATTAAAAAAGTGTAGAGTAGTTTATGTTTATGGTGTGGGGAATGGTCTGTGGCTGGAGTTAAAAAGCAGAGTGGCTTTGGGAACAAAGGTGGCTCTCCTCCTTTCAGTATAATAATTTTGGCTGCCTGTCTAAGGGCCTGCTGGCTGAAAACCTGTGCAAGAGTTCTGACAGGCAGGGCAATGATTTTTGAGCACAATGATGCAGTGTGCTGCAGTCTGTTCCTGTTCCGAAGGCTGAGAGAGTGGAACCAGCAGGTAATGGAGAAGGTCATGATGCTTTCCAGGAAGGCATAATAAAAAGTCATCATGATGGGTGTGCTGACTCCAAAAGAGTTGAGTTTCCTAAGGAGGTATAGCCGTTGGTGGCACCTCCTGAGAATCTCCTCTGTGTTGGCAGAGAATTTCAGGAGGTTGTCAAAGATGGTTCCCAAGTACTGTATATCTTCCATTAGTAGCCTGTCTCTTTTAAAAAACACTGGTTTGAAAACGTGTCGCAACAAATAAACGCTGGTCTCCAATAGTAGCCGGGCAACCTTCAACCCAGAAGTCCCTCCGCGCTGTCTTCCTCTTCTTCTTTTTAATTTTTATTGGTGGTTGGCAAACCACTGAATGGTGCATTACTGGCACCAACTGGTATGGAAAAAAAAAAAAACTTAGCGCTGTCGTCGGTCCTCCCGCGTCTCATCACTCAGCCAGCTGTTTCCAATCAGCCATCATCTACGACCAGCGGCTTTTAAGCTGGATGCAGCTTAAATGAATCTCCTCCCCAAATTCTTGTATCTTTTTCAACATGCCCCAATTCTTCTTACAAAAGCATTCTTCAACAAGTTAGAAAGGACTCTGTTACATTTCATATGGGGAGGGAAACAAGCTAGAGTTCGTAAATCTATCCTTCAGTCCTTTAAATCCGACGGTGGTTTTGGTTTGCCCAATTTTAGACACTACTACTGGGCGGTCAACATACAAAAACGTTTGCATTGGGTTTACAACGACCCTCCTGTACCGGCTTGGGTACAAATGGAAACTGCATCCAGTTGTTATTCATTATCCTCAATACTCAGCTCACCACTCCCCTTCTCTCCAACCCTTGTTGGGGAGAACCCAATAGCTAAAGAAACAGTAACTATTTGGAGACAGTTCAGAAAACATTTTGGGTACTTGGGCCATCTTTGCTAACAACTTTACTAAAAAAATGCAATTTTGCACCTTCAAATACGGATGCGGTCTTTGGAAGTTGGAAAGATAGAGGACTTAGAAATGTTAAGGACCTATACAGTAACGACACCTTTCTATCCTTCGCTGACCTATCGTCTAAATATGACCTGCCTAATTAAAATTTTTTTCGTTATCTTCAGGCTAGAGATTTTGTAAAAAACGCTGTACCCTCACTTTCCCAATTGGCCTCCAGAAACAAATCTAGATATCATCCTACAAACGAACCCCCATCAAAACAGACTTATATCAGCCTTGTATAAAGTACTAGATAAATTGGCTCCTAATTACATCTCTCCTATTAAACTGAGATGGGAGGAAGCGCTACAAACAACCCTAACAGAACAATTTGTATCCGTCATGCTTTGCTTCAGTGCAAGGTGTTCTATAAAGTACATTATACAAACGCAAAATTATCTAAAATCTATCCAACCATTAGTGATGCTTGCAATAGATGTGTACTGTCACCTGCCAACCATGTCCACATGTTTTGGTCTTGCTCGAAACTGGGTGCATTTTGGAGGTACATATTCGACACACTTAGTCAAGCATATGGCCAAATTATCCCTCCTAGTCCACTTTCCGCAATTTTTGGCATCCCCCCTAACTTAAACTTATCTGGCCCCCTCAAACAGGCCCTAGCCTTTACCACTTTACTAGCTCGGAGGCTTATTCTGCTAAAGTGGAAGTTTCCCCATCCCCCAACTTATGATCAGTGGGTGAAGGAAGTACTCTTTAACTTAAAGGTAGAAAAACTTAGATTCTCTTTAAAAGGTTCTTAACAAAACCTGGAAACCATTTCTTTTCATCGTTGACATTATTATTTTATTCCCTGAGACTGATGAGAACTGAGTGAGGCTGCATTATAAAGTTTTTTTTTGGTTGGTTGTTTGTTTGTTTTTTGCTTGTTTTATGATTGTTATTGTCAAGTGTGGACCTGGAAAGGGGAGAATTCGGGATGGGGGTTGGGGGGTATAATGGACATACAATTGTTTTGAAACCAAAACTGATGTTGCTGTTGTATCTTTGTATGTCATGGTTGAAATTAATAAAAAATTAAGTTGGAATAAAAAGTTTTTGTATCTCTGTTTGTGGAGTGAAGCTGTGGAACAGACTAAGTAAAAAAATGAAGCAATGTCCAAGCATGAGTCAGTTTCTAAAGCAGTTCAAGAGTATGGTTTTTCGCAGAGTACATGGAGGAGATAGAGCTTTGACAGGGTGTTCTCGTCCAATCTTTTCATATTGGCGATGTGTGTATATGGGAGTGCAGGTGCATGAGTATGTTTGTATGGGTATATATATTTGTAGGTTCTGTATCCTTTTGACATGTTACTGGGATTATTAAATATGTGTATATATCTATATACATATTTAACTATAAAATGAAGAAAAAAAAGAGATACAATTTTATTTCAAATTTATATGTGTGTGCATGTGTCTATAATTATTTTAAAAATTAAGAAAAAAAATACATGTAACATATAATGTAATTGTAATAATGTATGTCTGATTATAAGGCCATAATCAGGAAGAAAAGATGTATTCTATTAATTACTAGGTAATGGAAAGAGGGTGGGACCAAATAAGCTTACGCTTCTTCCTGCTCCTTTTTGAACATGAAAGTTTTCTGTAGTTGTGGTGGCTTTTTTTTCCTTGTTTTGCTTTGTTTGTTTGTCTCTTTTTATTTTGCTGTTGTTTTTTTTTGTTTTTTTAACATGTTCAAAATAAAGCTATATAACAATAATTTTTTGAATAAATGCCCAGGCAAGATATACGGTAATTGTATTCCTCAACTACCTCCACTGCCTTCCCATAGATGGTGGTGGTGACTGAAGCAGCCAGAACCCTCTGCCAACTGGAGAAGGTCACCACCATCTCTTTGGTTTTGCTCATGTGCTCAGATTTTTGTATCGTTGACGCTCTTACGATGTGCTGTTTTATGATCTTCAGCATGGCCTTCATCACCGGGGAGGAGACGGCCAGAGGGTGATCATTCAGAGATTTTGTTTTTTTTAGGGATGGGGATGACTGTGGAGCGTCCCCTGTTTCCACAGCTGGGGGACCGAGTGACTGTCTATTGAGTATTGAAATAGAGTCCGGAACACACTTCCTAGTTGCCCTGCACAGTGCCTCAGAACTCGACTGCTGATGTTATCAGGGCTGGGTGAGCTCCTCTCCCTGGTCTTTCTGAGGGCTCTCACCACGTCATCAGTCTTGAAGGTGAGTGCAGAGCTGCCAGGTTTGAGTGAGGAGCTGGAGTCCTCAAGCTGGATGATATTGTCCATCTCAAACCTGGTGTAGAAAGTGTTGAGGTTGTCAGGGAGGTAGGAGGGGTTGCTGGCCTCCACCTGGATGGTTCTTGGGGTGATAACAACAGTATTCACAGTGGCCATAGTTTTGAGGCCCTGCCAGGCTGAGCGGAGGTCCCCTGTTTTTATACTCCAGTTTAGCAGTTTTTATAGTCCTCTTGACCTCCCTGTTAACCACTTTTTTATCCAGTAAAGAAAATCTGTGACTCTCATATGAGAGAAAATGGGTTAGGATGTTCAGGAAATACCCAAAAACTAAAGATCGAGCTATTTGGCCAGAATGAGGAGAGGTACCTTTGGTAACGGTGAGGCTTTCAAACTCCAAAACACTTTATGTTGGTAGCATCAAGCTCTAGGGCTCTGGGACTATTTTGCTGCCAGTGGTACTTGTATATTTCACAAGTACAAACAGGAAACAGGATCTAAACAAGGAAAACACATCAAAACCGGTTTTTGTGGCGTGCTTAATACAGCTCTGTTCCTAGGTACTGTATAAAACTGAAAGTTAATTGTGTTCAGAGTCAGTCAAAACCCATTTAGCTGATCATGTGGATGTAGTAGAATGTTTACCACCTATGAGGCCATCGACTTAACAACAGTCTTGAGCCACTTTAGTTATAGTCATTAGGTTCCTGTTCTAATCATATTGGGTTTCAGTGTGAAGCTGTCATAGCATGCAAAGTAATTGTTATTGGTACCTGCTGTATCAGAATAAATGCAATCAGTCTCATTTCCCTTCTTCCCTGTATTCATGATACTGATGAGCACAGCAAACAAATGAAAAGGAGGCTTCAATAACTGTCAAAGTGATAAAACCCCTCTCTTGTTGTTGGTGATTTGGAGACGTCCTTTGAGCCTCAGTTCAGCAGATAAGACAGAGAATCTCCTGGAGAATCTGTGTCTCGTATCACATGCCACAATGGTGTGGGTCACAAAGCAACACTTGATCTCCACTGCACAAATGTCACACTTTATTCCTCTGCAACTATAAAAGCTTCTGGGATATCCAAACCACTATATATACTGCTGTTTTATCTTTCAGATAATCAAGTTAGAACAGAGTTCGAATGAAACACTGGTGAAAATACGTTTTTCGTGCATCACTTAACACTCTGAGTTCAGTGTCCTATTCTGTTTTTATGCTCCTGTGTATATTTTGGTGTGAAATTGTTGTTTTTTTTTTCTGCTCCAAGCTACTGTGAGCATCTTGATGAGGGAGATGGTACAGACAAATTCTTCGAGTTAAATGGCAGTGAGGGTGGCAGCCCCTTAAATGAAAGCAATCACCAGGCCTTATCTTAGTGCCTGTTTGGTACAAACAAATGCTGCCTGCAACTGAACAAACCAGTTAGATTTTAGCGCAAGACAGAAAATGATAACAAAAGACATGAATGCACTGCCAATCAACAGAGAACTCACAACTGCAGAGTGATTTATACGAGTAGAGTAAATAATGTTTAAAATCACCCGGAAGGAGAGAAACAAATTAGTATCTTGTGTTATATACAAATAAACACATTTCTGGGTCTTGCTTCAATGCTCACTAGCACAGATTCAATGTAATATTCTGAGCATGCCAGCAGCTGCAGGTGTGAACACATAACAACAAATGTCTTTTTCTTTTCTACTCTGGAGCTCTCAGAGAAGAAACTTGACATTGAAATGATTACACATTCATTCAAGAGATCTCCAATTTGTCCATCGTGTTCTAAACAATCACTGCACAAAGAGCATCACTTATAGTGTTGGATTTCACAACTGATTCTGAATAATTTCCAGGCATCCACCTGTTACTCTCTCTATATAGACTTTTAGACTGACTGAGAAAGAGATTTTTATTTTAACAGAAATGCAGTGCATTCATTATTACTCTGGTTTTCATCAGCTGTTAGACAAACTAAAAATAAATCAGTCTTCCCTGGCTTCTAATGGAAAACATCTCTAGGAAGGGATGGGTTTCATCAGCAGATGTTTAACAAATGACAAATTAACAGCAAACAGGAGCAGTGAGCTTTAGTATTAAAAAGAGCAACTTAAAGCAGTATTATATTTACATTCTCATATTTTTGCTTTACCATGTGAGCTATATCACCAATAACTTGCCATCCCTTCAACTTGTTTTACTTCCACTTGGAAAAACAAGCAGCTTTTTTGTTCAGTGACATTTATATGGACTTTTCATTGAATGCTGATAAAAAAAAAAGACAAACCCGTTAAAATAAATGAAAAAGGAAAATAAGCCAAATTTCTCAAATCCAAAGGAAAGACAATACAAAAAGAAGACTTTAAGAAGAATTTAAATGTGGACTATGAAACTCATAGTCCACATTTAAATTAGTCCACATTTAAATTAGAGTCTTCTTTTTGATGATTTTTATTATTGTCAACAAATCACAAGGAAATACTAAAACCAGCACTGCTTTACTCTTTGTCAGTAATCGCTGACCTCCCTGCCCTGTGCCTGCTCTATGGCTTCTCACAGTCTGTGCTTTCTACCTACTGCAAACAAGAACACAAAATTACGTAAATGTTTTTCTTCTCAAACAGAAGAAAATGTATTTGTTTGGGACTATTTTCAGCACTGAAATAATCAATTCTTGGTGTTTCAGTGAGTTTATATTATAGCAGTAAAGTGTACAGTACTGTGTTTCAGTCTTTTAAGTCTCATATTTTTGGGGGAAAATACAAAATAGCTACAGCAATTTAATTACAGTACAAATATACATGGAAATACAGTATATAAGGCACACAAAAAAAGGATTTTGTACCAATCTGAAGAGCTGAAGTTAATATTCAGTATGGCTACCTTTATTTTTCAACACTCTTAAGCAAACTTCTTGTAATTTCTTTTCAGGTCTAGTTCTCCAGGTTCTTGAAGGACATTCTAAAGCTATAAGGCTGGAAATCCAACCTTTTATTCCACCTGCTCCTTTATATGGCATATATAACTTGTACACAACTTGTACATATCTGAGTAGATACTTACATTATTAAATACATTCCCTGCGAAGGTACCTCTTTAACTTTAAGTCTATTTTTCAGTTTATCTTTTTTCCTCTTATTCTAAAGGAATTTCAATGTAAAAAAAAATCTACGAGCTGCTAAAGGAGAGATGCCAAACTGTATTTCACTGTTCTTGTAACAATGACAATAAAGATCTATTCTATTCTTCCAGTTGCCTGTTTTGGAATGAGTTTAAGAAATCCAGAATAGCCAGAAGGAGAACTATGTGTCAGCATTTTTAAAGGCTGAGTGCTGGGTCTCTGAGGTAGAATCTGTCTGTTTTACTGTGCAGGTAGTCAACAAAGGTGAAACCCTCAAAACAGATGACTACTAATGGGTAGATTAAGTGTTAGTTACCAAAGATTAGTCAGTTATTCAATCAAAAGTGAAGCAAAGTAAGTAGAAACAAAGTTGTTTTGGAAGCAAGCAAACAGCAGTTGAACAAATAGTATGCTAACACTATCTGGTTGCCTGCTCAGATGCACAAGTCTTGGAATCACTGATTTTCAGCCCAGCTTTTGTGTATTTTGGCCTATGTTATGTTAGCCTTTCTTCCAAAATTCCCTTCCCAAAAGCCATTTGCCTCGACTGGCTGGGGGAGAGGGGACAGAGAAGAGAAAGGATAAAGAGAGCACTGGGAGATAGGACAAACAAAGACCAAGGGGAAAAGAGGACAAAATGCAATGACATGCTGCAGTGGTGTATAAGACATGGTGAGTGAAAAGAGGTGAGTTGAGATCTTCCCACCTTGAAGCAATCTGTCATTCATACTGTACCACTGTCTCACTATCCTCACACAATGCCTCACATACTTCTCTGTCACTACTGACTTACTCATGCAGTACCACAGTTCCTGACTTGGTACCCTATCATATGCTTTCTCTACATCCACAAAGACTCAGTACAGCTCCTTCTAACTTTCTTCATCAACACTCTCAAAGCAACTATTGAATCTGTAATCCACTTTCTCAACATGTAGCCACACTGCTGCTCACTGATCATCACTTCTCTTCTAAACCTTGCTTCAAAAACTCTTTTACCATAGTTTCATGGTATGGCTCATCAACTTTATCCCTCTGTAGTTAGTAGAGCTCTGCTGAAAACTGTTATCAATACACTTCTTCATTCCTCAGGCATCATCTCACTCTCCAAAATTGTGTTGAGAAATGAGGTTGAAAATGTCCCCTGCCATCACTCCTAGACATCACTGTACCTCAACAGGGATGTCATCTGATCCAAACACATTTCCACTTCCTGTTCCACACTTTCCTAATTTCCTCCTAATTAACCTCTGCACTTCCTGATTCACTAACGTTCCCTTTATCCGGCCTTATCGCTCTCATCTTCTTCATTCATGAACTCCTCAAAATACTCCTTCCATATTCTCAACATACTTTCTTCAATCTTTAGTACTTTTCCATCTCTACCACCCTAATCTGTGGGACATCCTTTCCAGCTCAATCTCTCAGTCTAGACAATTCTTTATGATCTGCATGTTTGATTTGGAGCTTTTTTACACCAGAGGCTCTACCTGACATTACTCTTCCCATTTACCCAGGCTTAAAATTCTTCCCCCTTCCCTAGGTGTTTTGTTGAATTTTGGTGACGCTTGGTTTTTCTAGACATTCTTTTCGCAGTTTATTCAGAGCAGTTGCAATAAGTCATCTAGTGCTATTTAGCAATAATTTCATGTTTGGTTGGCATATGCTCTGCTATCTCAACCCCTTCCCACGAAATCTGGGCTCCGCATAATTCAGCCTAATACTCTCTTCAGCCAACCGTGTTACCAAGCTCAAATTCTCAGTCTAATCACTCCGCTCGATCATTCCAGCAGCCACCCCTTCAACCCCCTTGGGGCATATGCTCATGTTCATCTAGAGATACATTTTTTAGCAATTCTACTGAAAATAATTGCATTTGCCCCTCCGCTACACAGTGCTTGCAGGAAGACATTCAGAAGTGCGTACATTCAAAGTTTGTTTTCCTATGAATTGCATCTCGGTCTATGCAGAAGCTGATGATTTATTCCGCCCTTCAGCTCAGTCTTGGGTCCAGTAGTATGCCATATGCTCTGTATGAGTAACCCACTTAAAAGCAGAACTTTTAACTAAAGTTACTTTGCTATTCAAAAGCCTTACCGATTGTACACTCATAGTGTACAATCCGTACTGCTACAGTCTTAGATTATAGAGCCACAGCAGAAGTCCTCAGGAGAGACGTTTTCTTCAGGGGCAGTAGCAGTCTTTCCTAACAAGAAAAGGTAACTGTGATGCAGAAACACAAGACTACTCACTCAAAAGATTACATGAACTTGCACTGCAATAACCTATCAGCGACAAGGGTGTTTTAGTTTTTTAATTACAAAATTATATTAATTAGTGTAACTTTTAGTCAAAGTATACCAGTAGAATTCAGATGATTGAGCCCAGTGACTTTACTGGGTGGGACTGGACTACTGAGGCCTGTCCATAACACTCTCACTGCTTCAGTTACAGTCAGCGTTTATATTAAACTGGCACACCACCATTTCCCCATGTTTCCTGTTAAGGTAATAACTTTAGCTGGATTTTATATATCCGGGTGAGCCATTTGTATGGAAGTACATTCAGTCCATTATAATTAACCATATATTTATAAGATAAATAAATTTAAAACAACAAAAACAAACAAAACTTGCCAATAAGGTTACCTGTCAAGAGCACCTAATTGTGTACTGACACCTTCATCTGTTATTGTCTCCATTTAAGCATCGAGATTTATATTTTCTTTTGCAGTCAGGGATCTGTGTTTCATATTAAAAGCACCCCATGAGTTTTCTATCAGTCTCAAAGGCTTTATGTTACTTACAGTAAATCTCTCCTGTTCTTTACCAGTTGGCTGATTCTCTGCTTATTGATTCTTCACTAGCCAATTTAGGCATTTTCACTCCAAATTAAAATCCTTTATCTCTCTTAGGTATTGTCTCTTAGATGAGAAATCAATTTGTGCAGCCATGTGCGGAGTTGCAAGGCATTTTAGGCATTCTAAATAAGTAAATGCTGCACAACTTTCTGTGCAGCTGTTCAGCTAAACATCAGCTGCCTCCCCTGCTTGGCCATCTGAATCTCATTAATGTCACTCCACAAGATGCAAAGAATTTCTCTTTACTATTCAATTTTGGCTCTCCAGTGTGACTCTCCTATTTGGTTGCATTAGATAAAGATCGTCTCAAATGTTATTTGTCATAATTGCTCGGTAATTTGAATGGTATGTCCATTTCTTTTTTATTTAATTCTTCTGTCTTCAGGTCTTCATGCATATAGCACCATCTTCAGGTTTGGGAGGTACTATTATTGTCGCTAATTAGCAGGAGTAGATCTTCACAGCTTCTGCTATTTTCCTGTCCTCCAGAAGAATAACTTCTGTCTCATAACATGCTTGTTATAAGATTTAGAATTAGCAATCTCCATATTACATGTCAAATATAGTCTCCCTGGACTTCTCTTCTTGCATCTGATTCAATTCCAGCATCATCCTGGATCCAAATGTTTGCTCACATACTGTTATCTTTACCTGTGGTTCTTCTTTCCCATTTCTAAGTCACTCAAGTCTAAAACACCTGCCGTGTTTTAGTAGTGGCCACCACTTTGGCTTTGGTGGTACCAAAGTCTCTTCCATCTTTAATTACAATCCTCCTCCTATTAACAAGTGTGTCATTCTCTGAGCTTCATCAGCTGCCAATATTTCTGTTGGCTCTCCTTTCACTCTGTTGATCTACATCAGTGTTTCAACCCGAACGCAAGTTTGCGCTCTCTCCAGACCTACTCCAGTCTTTCAGCCAGAATGCAGGCTCTCTCTCTTCTCTCTCCTGTCCTTGCCAACTCTTTGTCAATTTTCTGTCATGGTCCCCTGGCTCTGAATCCAGAGATCAGAGTATTCTAGTGTTTCAAATATTGCGATGTGCCTTTAGTTGTCTGCTCTGGATGTAGCTTTGTTAGTTCCCCTTTGTGATAATTCCTAGATTAGTTAGTTCCAGGCTCCTGTTTTACCAGAGTTTTTATTGTAATGTTTTAGTCCTGCATTTGGGTCCACACTTTGCCTGCCACTCAGCATTATATGACACTCAGCCTTATTGCACACTCTCTACTTTCTGCCAGCCATCATCAGCCTTGGACCTCAAATGCAGGCTCTTTCTTCTCTCTCCTGTCCTTTGTCTACTCTCAGTTGTGTTGCAGGCTCTCTGCTGGCCTTCAGCAGTCTTGAGCCTTATCTTCTCTATTCCATCTTTTGCAACTCTTATCCTTCTCATAGGTCCTCTGCTCTCTCCAGGCCTACAGTGGCCTTGAGCCTTCATGCAAGCGCTCGTCTTTCTCCTGTCCTTTATAGTTCTCAGCCTTATCGCAGGATCTTTGCACTCTTCTGGCCTCCGATAGCCCTTGATCCCCGTTGCAGGCTTAATCTCTACTCTGCTTTGCTTTACCCCTTTTCCATCTGGACCTTTCCCTCAGTTTTCTCACTCACCATGATGCAATTTATTCATGTTATGCCTTACCCTGTGCCTTTGCTAGGATTCTGCTAATGTTCATGTGTTTTATATTCTGTAAGATGGAATTTCCAGCCACGGTAAGACTGCTTTTCATTCTTTGGGGGCCCTGGTATAATTCTGATCGCCCCTGAGATTCAGCTTTGCTGTGATGGGCCATTGGAGTTTAACTGCCAAATAGCATAGTTGAATTCTGTAATAGCAGTAAATCTTTTTTTATTCTTTCAAATGATCTCTTCTTAATGAAATGAAACTTATGCTTAAGTTAAATAAGGAAGCTTTGTAATCACACATTTCTGGCTTCCCAGGTGCTTGGTGGTTAATCTATGCTTTATATCACTTCCACTTTCCCACGATGTCAAGCCTTCTCCCTTGTGGAGGCCTTCGTTCAACCCACATCTGCCCTATCTCTGCCTCTTTCATATTATTCAGTCTCCATTCTTCATCTTCTCTCTTCCTCTCTCAACTTGGATAGGATCTGGGATAAGTTCTAGACCTCCCACAAGTCTGAACTGGATAAGGAGAAGAGAATGGACAGATGAAGAATGGATGGCTAGGAACTAATGGCAATTTTAAAGGAGTACCACACTCAAAATTGAACATGGATTTCTACATTGTCACAAAATCCTCCATCGTTTTAGCCGATTCAGACAAAAGCCTACATTTTTTGTTCTGTTCTGCTAAAAGCTCTTAAAACCTCATAGTTGTGTATAACACTTGTTAACAAATAAACAAATAACAAATAAAGTTAGTAATCACATTACTTTTTCTAGTAACCCAGTACTAATTACAGTGACTAAGTAAACAATGATGTTATATAAGCTGAATTGTCAGGATGTGTAGGGGAAAACAAATCATCAACACCAGTGAACAAAACAAGTTCTGGTCTCAAAAGGTTTGGTGTACAAAACTGTGACTTCCCTGCAAGTCCTGACCCCAAGCCAATTCAACTCATAAGATTAATAAGAGCGGAAGGTGCAATCCAGGCCTTCTCATCCAACATCACGTGTGCTTGTGGAAGAATGGTCAAAAATTCCCATAAACACTCTCCTAAGCTTTAACTCTTCCCAGAAGGATCAAACCCTATGGATAAAGAAGGGAATGTTACTCAAGTTCAAACACATATGAAGGCAGATGAATGAAAACTTTTAGCAATATAGTGTACTTGCAAACATTTAAACTTTAAACCATGCTATTTTCATTCTTTCATTCTCAGTGCAGAAATGCCTCAAAACTGGAAAATGTTCTGGGCAATCAAAATCTTTAAGTAGGTTTAGTTCCTGTTACCCATCCAAATGTACATTTTGTAATGTACAACAGCAAGCCTTCCCCCTTCCTCCAAAAACCCAGTTACACCTTTAAGTTCTAACGCACTTTGTGAAATTAAATATAGCTACTAATCTTTTTAGCAACACTTATAGTCGCAAACAAAATGTTGATGTTAAACTACCCAAGACTAAAAGAAGACACAGTTATTACTACAGGCGTATTATCTGATGCCTGCTTTTATTTAGAATTTTTGGACTAACCTTACTGTCCTGATCTAACAAGCTTAAAACATATCGTCTCACTGTGTTTTACCTGTCTGTTCAGCACTGTCTGTTCCTTTTTCTTTCTTTTTTTTGTATGTGTTTTATGGCTGCATGTATACATGCCTGCTATATATATTGGGTATGTATTATTTTTCTGTGTATTTTGTTTATGTTTTAAACATCTAAAGAAATCAATTAATACATTTTTTGAAAAAAAAAGAAGAAAGAAAACAAAATCTGACTAAATATAACTAATAACAAAGTCAAAAGAATAAGGAAATGACACAAAACAGATATGTTGGCAAAATTAGCAAAGGGAGGAAATACTTGCAGTAACGTACTTTGGTATGGAACCTGAAGAGCAGAAGGGCAGCTTGATATTTTCGCAATATTGTGAGGGGCTAAACCTACTCAAGCAGCGTGTAGGTAGCTCCTTGATACTGTGCCTCCACTTATTAGCCCCTCTCCTCTGTTCTCTCCTCATCTCTGCTCCTTGCTTGCATCAGCTTAAATAAGAGCATCAGCAAAGTAATGAGTTCTCCTGACTAAGAGATCAAACTGGTGCATCCATCATCCCCTGATTAATAACTGTCACCACAGACACTGGGGAATATTACCCATCTCCCAGAAGCAGAAATCAGGGGACCAAGAGGAAGCGTGTAAAGATGTGCATGCATTTATGTATTTGTACTACACACATTGATGGGGGCTAGGAGTAAAAATGGCTTAAGAAGGATTGGCGAATTTGTGGTGTGCATTGTACAAGATAAGCATACTCCAGCATACAACCCCCCAGCTTGCCAGAAACTGCAGCTTATTAAGGCTAATTGGCTTCTTTATGGACCGTCAGCTCATTATCTGGACCTTTTCAGAACCCTTGGCTCTTATAGGATCTGTTTCACCATCATGTGAATCTGGAATATAAACCACCTGTCTCGGAGTTATGATTAATCCCTTGTCTGTTATTTCTGATACTGTATGACTAAATTCACCACACGTCATATAACGCAATATTATATTGCAACTGTTTTCACTGCAATGTACATTTTTAAAACTATTTCTATAATAACACTAATTCAATATATTTCATATTTTATTAATGATGGATAAGCCTTTTTGTGAAAGTCAAATCACCTACACACATGCATAAGCATACAGCAAATATTATTATATTATTGTTTATATAATTGTAGGGTCTTTACCTTACATCAGCGGTCCCCAACCTTTTTTGCGCCACGGACCGGTTTAATGTCAGACAATATTTTCACGGACCGGCCTTTAAGGTGTCACAGATAAATACGACAAAATAAAATGATATGACCAAGACAAAAATGGTGGTGTTTTGTAAATATAATAATAAATGCAAATTCACTGTGTAATTGTGTAACTTTTTTAGCAGCGTCCTTCTGAAATGCGCCAACAACACCGAGAGTAACATCCTCCTCTCTGCCCGTTAATGCTCTCTGGTTGCTGTATTTCTTTCAAAATAAGACACATAACTACAAAACAAATATAAAGTACATGAAAATATATAATTCACCATAAATTCACAGCTAAATCAGAGCCCTATGCTTGTTTCTCTGCAGCGAGACAGTCCCACCTGGGCGTAATGGGGGACAATGACACCCGAAGTGTGTTCCCTATGCTCAGTCTTCACCGCAATTTTGTTTTGGTAGCTGTAACTGCAGAAAACCTCGCTTCACACAGATATGATGTCCGGAATGGCAATAGGCTTTTTAGTGTTGTTGTGGCAATCTCGGGGCATTCTGCCATCACTTTTATGTAGAATACCGGCAAAGTTGATGTCTCGAACATCGTCATTTGTGATCTCCAACAGTTGATCTTCTTCTTGGACCGACATGCTGGATTCACTCGGTTTATTGACAAATGTGTCACAGATCCATTCCTTGTCAGTTTGTGACAAACACTTTAAAAAGCAAAGACAAAAAAATAAAATGTATTCACAACACATGGGAAAAGACCCAGGGAAACAGAGTTAATGATAAAAACCCTGAAAACCATACATTTCACACCCAAGACTCAACTCTCATGGCCCGGTATCAAACGATTCACGGACCAGTACCGGTCTGTGGCCCAGGAATTGGGGGCCGCTGCCTTACACAATATAAAGTGCCTTGAGGCAGCTGTTGTTGTGATTTGGCGTTATATAAATAACCACTATATTTGTTGTTAGTGTTTGTAATTATCTTTGTGACATAAGACTTCCTGTCTGTAGTCATAAACTGACATGTTATGTTTGTCAGCGATGCACCACAAAACAACACACTTTTCAAAAGTCTTCGTCAGTGCTTTATTTATGGAACAGAGTGATTAACAGCTACAGTTCAGCTGTTAATCAGTTAACAGAAAAAGGAAAATACTGACTAATGAATCCCTACAGCCTACAGTATGAGTTGGTGTGCTGAAACGTATCCACGTGTTGCCCAGTTCTGTCTTCTGTCAGACTAGCAGCTTATTTCACTGTTCTTAGGCAATACAAGCCTGTACTAATAAAAAATACACTTAGCGTTACAAGTTGCAGTATAACATGTCACAAAGTAGCACAGTATAACTTGATTGATTGATTGATTGATTGATTGATTGATTGATTGATTGATTGATTGAAAAAGAATGACCAAATGCTGCGAACACAAATCTCTCTTTGTGAATCCACACAGTAGGACTGGGTGATTTGAACAACAACAAAAACATAAAAAAATCTCTCAATATTTTTAGGCTCAATGGTGATTCTGACTCATAGTCAGGCAGGCATAAGCATTATTAGTTTAAGTGTTCTTTCTACTTAACATGACATCAGACAGCTCTTTCTAACAAGAAATTTAACACTTAACCAGACTTCACATGCCACTCATAGTGGAGAGCTCACTGAGGTTCAATTACATTTTTAATTCAATAATTCAGTTATATTTATATGACGCTAAATCACAACAGTAGTTTCCTAAGTGTGCTTTATACTGTAAGGTAAATACATTACATTAATACAGAAAAAACAAAGAAAACACCAACAATCATATGACCCCTTATGAGTAAGTGCTTTGGTGACAATGCGAAGGAAACACTCCCTTTGAACAGGAAAGGGAAAGGTTCTATAGCAGAACTGACTCAGGGAGGGGCAGTCATGTGCCACAACTGGTTGGGGGTCAAGGAAGGAAGACAGGACAAAGGGACACTATAAAAGAAAGTCAGATATTAATATTACCTAATGATAAAATGCAGAGTGGTGTATAAATACAAAGTAAGTAAAAAAAAAAAGGTGAGTGACGAAGACGCAAACATTGCATCATGGCAAGCACCCAGCAGTCTACACCTAATGCAGCATAAATAAGAGAGGATTTAGGTTCATCTGATCCAGTTCTAACTGTATGCTTTGTCAAAAAGGAAAGTTTTAAACCTGATCATAAAAGTTGAGAACGTGTCTGTCTCCTGACTAACTTTAGGGATATTGAGCAAATGAAAAAAGCAGTCCTTAAAGCAGTTTAATATGAATACTAAAAGACCAAAAATTACTTCAAGATTATTCACAGTGGCCAAAGCAATGCTATCCATAGTAAGCACCTGTTAGACACCGTAAAATTTTTAGGGCAGAGCACAATGACCTGTTTTATCTTAATTTAAAATGAGGAAATCAGACATCATCCAGGTCTTTAAGACATTCCTACTAACTAATTGATGTGTGTTATCTGCCTCTGGCTTCATGGATAAATAAAGTTGCGTGTCATCTGCATAGCAGTGAATCTGTATGATATCTTTTTGACTGATACTACCTAAGGGAAGCGTGTATAATGTAAACAGAATTGGTCCTAGCACAGAGTTCTGTGGAAATCCATAATCAACATTAGAGTGTCAAGAGGACTCGTCATTTACATGAAAAAAATGGAAGTCAGCTAGATAGATATGATTCAGAGGGAACCTCAGCCAGCTACATTGGATCATTAAAGCAGCTGCCATGATCATCAGAAAAGCTCTCCCTCGGCTACAGGACATCTTTAACAAGCGCTGCATCTGGAAGGCCTCCTGCATTGTGCTTGACCCCTCACTCCCCTCACATGGACTCTTTTCTCTTCTTCAATCCAGCAGATGCTATCGCAGCATCCGGGCCCAATCCTCCAGACTGTTAAATAGCTTTTTCCCGCAAGCTATCAGACTCTTGAACTTACTACCGGCTCCCCCACTCCCCCCACCACACGCACCCACACAAACCGTTAACTGACTCTATTGCACACATACCACTGCCTTTGTAAATGCAGACACTGCTCTATGGACATTCCTACTCTCAAGAATCCTGCTCATGTTTACATGTTTACTGCTACACTGGTCAATTTAAACCACCTCAAGTTCACTTTAAATCATTCAACTGTAAATTTAAACTGTTATTGATCCTTTTTATCTTAATTTTTAACTGTATATTTATTCCTTTTACCTTTACCTTAGTCTTAAAGTGTATATTTATTTCCTACTCTTCTTATATTTATTGCTGTCTTTTACACAAATGGAACTGGAGCCTTGTCGTCTCGTCTCTCTATATACTGTGCTGTATATAGCAGAGATGACAATAAAGTTTACGTTGACTTTGACCTGTTAAGTACAGCGGTAGACTAATGTGTATAAAATACCTTGCTGTAGTGGATTTTCCTGCTGAGCTGTGTATGTTTGTGTGCCACCAGGTATCAGGAGCGGAGTCTTTTTTCACCAGGAGGAGTCACGATTTGGAATTTGGGTTTTTTTGGAGTTCTCATCATTAATTTCCATGGACACTTGCACTGTATGGGATTCACGGAGGAATCGCCACAGGAGCCACAGTGCCTGGGATTTGTACATAATTGTGTTTCTTTGAAGGAATACTTCGAGGACCTTTTTAATCCCACTGGCATGTCTTCCAAGGAGGAAGCAGAGTCTGGGGACGAAGGGGATGACCCGCCAATCTCCAGGAGCGAGGTCACTGAGGCAGTTAAACGACTCCTTGGTGGCAGAGCCCCTGGGATGGGTGAGGTCCGCCCCGAGTTTCTGAAGGCTCTGGATGTTGTAGGTCTTGGTTGACACGCCTCTACAATGTAAAGTGGCAATCAGGGGCAATACCCCTGGATTGGCAGTCTGGGGTGGTGGTTCCCATCTTTAAGAAAGGGGACCGGACGGTGTATTCCAACTACAGGGGAATCACACTCCTCAGCCTCCCTGGGAAGGTCTATGCCAGGGTGCTGGAAAGGAGATTCCGTCCGTTAGTCGAACCTCTGATACAGGAGGAACATTGTTCCTCCTCTGATACAGGAGGAACAATGATACAGCTGGTCGTGGAACACTGGACCAGCTTTTTATCCTCTCAAGGATGCTTGAGGGTGCATGGGAGTTTGCCCAACCAGTCTACATGTGTTTTGTAAACTTAGAGAAGGCATTCGACCGTGTCCCTTGGGGTGTCCTGTGGGGGGTGCTCCGGGAGTATGGGGTGTCTGGCCCATTGCTATGGGCTATTCGATCCTTGTACAGCCGTTGCAAGAACTTGGTCCGCATAGCCGGCAATAAGTCGGATTCGTTCCTGGTGGGTGATGGACTCCGCCAGGGCTGCCCTTTGTCACCGATTCTGTCCATAATTTTTATGGACAGAATTTCTAGGCGTAGCCAACTGGCGGAAGGCTTTCACTTGGGTTGTCTCAGAACCTCATCTCTGTTTTTCGTGGATGATGTGGTTCTGTTGGCTTCATCGGGTGATGGCCTCCAGCTCGCTTTGGAACGGTTTGCAGCCGAGTGTGAAGCAGTGGGAATGAGAATTAGCGCCTCCAAATCTGAGGCTATGGTCCTCAGCCGGAAAAGGGTGGAGTGCCCACTCTGGGTCAGGGACGAGTTCCTGCCCCAAGTCGTTTAAGTATTTTGGGGTCTTGTTCACGAGTGATGGGAGAAAGGAGCAGGAGATCCACAGACGGACTGGCACTGAGGCTGCAGTGATGCGGACACTGTACCGGTCTGTTGTGGTGAAGAGAGAGCTGAGTGTAAAAGCGAATCTCTCAGTTTACCGTTCGATCTACAACCCTACCCTCACCTATGGTCACGAGCTGTGGGTAGTGACCGAAAGAACGAGATCACGGATACAAGTGGCGGAAATGGGCTTCCTCCGAAGGGTGGCTGGCCTCTCCCTTAGATATAGGGTGAGAAGTTTGGCCATCCAGGAGGGGCTCAGAATAGAGCTGCTGCTCCTTCACATCGAAAGTAGCCTGTTGAGGTGGTTTGGGCATCTGACAAGGATGCCTCCTGGGCGCCTCCTGGGTGAGGTGTTCCAGGAGGAGCCAGACCCAGGACATGCTGGAGAAACTATGTCTCTCGGCTGGCCTGGGAGCACCTTGGTGTTCCCCTGGACAAGCTGGAGGAGGTGGCTGGGGAGAGGGAGGTCTGGACTTCTCTGCTTGGGCTGCTGCCCCCGCAACCCAGCCCCGGATAAGCGGAAGGAGATGGCTTGATATTTCAATATTTTTTCATTATTTTCATTAGCTGGTTTAACACTCTTTGAAGGTATGCAGTTCAAAGAGTCCCTGTATGATCATCTTTTTCTAATATTGCCGGTTTCCAAGAGCTGGAATAATACACCACAGTTAGTATAACGTGTAGGAATACATGCACTGATACCGGACATTTTGGAACCAAGCAGAGACCATCAAAGCTCTACCTTCTAGAATATTTGGAGGTCTTTACTGAGTGTTTACATTCTCTTAAAGGGAACCCCGACTATTATGACAAGTTTGCACTAAAATATGTACTGTGCTTTCAATAATATATACGTGGTATTAAAATATGCGAAATGTTTTCCTTTTAAGCACATTTTATATAAAACCAATTTACCAGTAGGCCGCCATTGTTATTTTCTTCTATTTACTTCTCTGGGTAGTGACATCATATAGTTGCACCACATCAAGTTTACAGTTAGCAGTGCACTGGAAATGGCTTCTGTTCAACCTTTCCAGCTTGAAACAGAGCAAACCGAGACAGAGGATGAAAATAGTCAACCAGTACTTAGTTTAGATGAAGATGAAAACAATCCGTCACACGAGGATGCGAGAGTGGGGGGAAACTACCGGTGTCTATGTGGAAACTGTTGCCAATGGCACCGGCGACTGAGAGCGTTTGTTGTAAAGAGCTCAATTTTATGGCAGCAGCTATCCACGGTATCACATAACAACATGATAAAAACATTCATATAATTCTAATTTTTATTATACAGTGAAATTACGGTATCGTTATTTTACAGATCCTCCATGCATCACAGTGCACCAAAACTTTGAAGCCGTATGTCTTAATTCTTCTTTGGGCAGCCCTCGTTAGCCTCCATGTAGCCTCCGGTATCGTGCTGGTACTTTTGTGTTTTACCAGTTAAGACAAAAAGCATAAATGAGTAGTCTATAGTCTTATAGTAATAAGATCTTACAGGTATGCTTCCTATCGACAGTTTACCTGGTTGATGCATGTATGACTGGCTGGCTGGTGTACGTTGTCATCCCATGTGCAGTAAACAAAATAAGGACAGCCTATCCAGAACCAAGTGGCATATATACCTGATTCCAAGATGCAGCTACTGATCATGTAGAGGTAGATGAGGCGTGGAGAG
>VURO01048242.1:17502-27756 GCA_015108175.1 Pelvicachromis taeniatus
GGTGGGTATTTTTGTTTGTTTTGTTTTTTTTTTTGTTTTCCCTCCCTGCAAACCCCCCCCTCCTCCCTCCTCCCTCCTTTCTGTCTTTTCTTTGAAGCGGACGTTAACAGGTGTTTGCAGCGAGCTGTTTATCTTTCATTACCTCGCCTTGTCTTGTCTTCTGACCCAAGGGTGAACGCTTTCCAGAGATCCATAATCCTTTGCTTCTATGGGCTCCCGATGGAGGGATGAAAATACAGAGACTGAGAGAAAGTAGAGAACAATCAAACCACATATGCCAGATGCTGTGGCTTTCATTGTAGCATTTATAAATTCGGGGCATTAACAGACATACTCTTAAATGGAAAGAATAGAAGGGACATGTCCACATGTTTTTGACACGTGCTTGTTTTGTTTTTTTTCCACATTTTATTCTATTCTATTCTATTCTATTTTATTTCATTCTGCAGGTTTGAACAAAGTTTGCCATTTACCAGATATAGTTTTGCGCATTCTTTATTTTAAATAGCGTGACATCTATGAATTTGTTTGTCTGAATTTGCATCTGTTTTTACAGCAGCTTCCATTAGTGTTTTTTTTTTCTCTCCTAAGCCTCAGAAGTCAGGGACAGCTTGTCAGACATTTTGCGAGGTGTGTTCAAGTTCACCAGGTCTCGGCAGTATTGTGGAGCAGATGGCTGCTATCAATTTCCTCATTTGTTCACAGTCCGACTCCAAATTTTCTTGTCCTTACACCTGGAATTAGGAAGTAGAGCAGCTATTTTCCTCTCATGACTTTGGGCTTTGGGGAAGTGTTGTGAGAATGATGATGTCTTGTCAGATGTGGCAAGCGAACAGTGGGCCAGCTGGTGTGAGTGCACCATCATGACAAAATAATAGCCTTGCACACCACCCCTAAGTCCAATCACAATTACATTTGCAAGCTGTGAGTGAATTGGAAATAGAAATGTCTCATTAGGAAATATGAAGCTTCTTAATTGGTGGCTCAGTGGAGGTGGTATGGTGATATAACCGGAGAGGTGAGACCTGAACATCTTTGTCTTAGAACAAATTTTAATTTCGGCGATAAGGACATAGAGGGTTGAGAGTACCCGTATACTAATTGAAAAAGCAAAAACAAATTAATCTAAGTGTAAGTGTGCGGCTTCAAACAAATCCCACCTTGCCTTATTGCAAAAGAGCTCTTTTTTCCTTCTGCCTCTCCCTCTCGCTCGCTCTGTCTGAGGATCCCATTGTATCCCCTCTACTCGGAGCAGATGGTGTGGTGTGGAAAGTGAAGTGCTGCTCTTTTGGCCAGGCCTGTCAGAGTAACACCAGTCTGCCAGGGTTTCCCCCACAAGACCCTCGCTGCGTATACAACTGACTCTCCCCTCTCTCTCTCTCTCTCTTACTGAATCACACAAAGTAGACAGGGTCTTTAAGGAGCCAACCCAGCATGGTTCAGCATTTGCTGGCTTTGCCGTGTAACCCTGAGGCCAAGGGCAATCCAATCGAGCAGCTGATGCCTTCTTCCCGCTCTATAGTTACAGCTACATCTGGACACTTGACTGATTTTAACGGCTGCAGTCACCCCGGTTCATCATAAATAATGTCGAGCAATGTATCTTGTCCGCTCAAGTGTAAACAGTCTTCGGGAAAACTTAGAGCTGCATCTCTTGCGTGATTTAAATCCCTGCCTTGCTGATGAAAACCCTTGTTGAAACAGCCCGGGGTTTTAACACGCTCTCCCCCCCCCCATCCCCTGTTCCCTTTTCAATGTCTTATCCTCCAGATTGATATTATCAGTTGCATTATACGGCCGTTAATTCACCATGGAAATGGCTTGGGCCATTCGGTGGCGCAGATGTGTTTCATTCTCCCCATCACTGGCTGAGTCCAAAGCCTCAGAGCCCCTCTTCTCCTTCTCCTCCTCCTTCTTTTGCTCCTCCAAGGGTTTGGCAGCATCAGAGGAGCTGGGGGGCAGGGGTGGAGCAAGGGGGTGGAGGAGGGGGATGTAATTGAAGGCTGGAACCATGCTATCCCTCAAGGTGCCCCCACCAACCCATCTCCATCTCCATCCACTCGCTGCTGCTCAATCCAGGCGATCCATTAGGAAGACGAGGGAATCTGACGTGTATTTGAATATAGTCTCTGTGAGCACGAGCAGGGTTTTTGTGCCGGTGTTCAGGACTATCTCCTAGACCTTGTTTTGTCACTGATATGAAGCCAACATCAGACAGTCATATTCAGGCTTGGCATGTGCTGTCGCCAAGCCATTAGGCCTTCTTTGCCGTCACTGGCGTTAACTGCTGTCTTTGTCTGTGATATGCAAATGTCTCCTTTTTTCTTCTTCCTTTTTTTTTTTTTAAGGGGGGGTGGAGGTTAGCACAGGGTGTAGGCAAAGGCGTTTGCTCGCTTTGACTGTGAAATGAGCCTCCTTATGTAAAAGCAAGAGCTGTAGTGCTGGCCAGCTTTTTATTTACCGTGACGCTCTCACACCTGATACGCACGATGCTAATTGCAAGCAAATGGTTCTGCTTTGGTGCACTGTCTTCAGCCTCCTCAACCCCCCCTCTGCAGTAACCCTGCACTCATGCCTAAAAGGAAATTTGGTTACTCACCATCCAAATGATTATTTCTTGCCAAAATTACTGCAAATTATTACCAAGTTCTAGTTTGTGGCAATGTCTGTGTTCACCTGATGTAGAAGTTTATTTTTGATGTTTTACCGTTTCAAACTACTGTTTTCCTTAATATCAGCTGTTTTCAGATCCAAGAAGGTCTCTCCCCAAATCATCTGAAGAAGGCCAAGCTCATGTTTTTCTATACCCGCTACCCAAGCTCTAACATGCTCAAGATGTTTTTCTCTGATGTCAAGGTGAGTCCAAAACATGCTCACGATCTACAGACTTTCTTTGACCTTAAAAACCTTTCCATTTTTACCAGACACTCTTCAATAATTTCCTTTTAATGTCGCTTTGACGCTCTCTGTGTTTGCTGTTTCAAACTCACATCTCGTGTGTAACAAATGAAAGGATAGGCAGACACCTTCTCCGACTTTCTGTCTTTTGCTGCAGTTTCTTCTCTACATCCGATGCACCTGCTTTAAAAGAGGAAGTTTGATTTGTTGCTTGTGATACGCCAGCTTCAGTTGCCACGAACAATGTACACTTGTCTTCCCTTAAAACTACGTCGTTTCCTTTACTAAGGCATTGGCTTTATGCAAAAGATGAAAGAAGAGGAAGTGGAATGGGTTTACATGAGGGCGCTGGAGAGCCTATAAGTATTCTAAAGATAAAGACCGGGATGAGTAATGAAAGGGTGGAGAGGGCAGAGAGGAGGATGGAGCCTAGAGATGGAGGAGTGGTTATCTGAGCAGGTGTAAGGAGGATGGTTTGATGAAGGGAGAGGCGAAGCAAACAAGTTCAATCAGGGAAGACGGAAGGGATGAGCGCAAGCTCAACTTGGGAGTTTAATGAAAAATTTGGAAAAAAAGAACAATACTGCACACAAAAAAAAAAGACCAGTAACACAATGGCCGTTGTAGATAACATGGTCGGGTTTGCTTGTGTTGTGTTATCACTTTTCTATGTATGCGTGCTTCTTTTTGGACTACACAGGGGAGTAAACACTGACAGATCCAGGTTATCTCATTCAAATCACAAGATAACGGTTCCCTTTTTTTCTCCCCTCGGCTCTTGTGTGCTGTCACCACCAACTGTGACTTGCGGTTTTCTTGACTTCCACTCATCTTTTCTTTGTATGTTTAGAAAAATTGAAGAAAAAAAAATCTCACATAATTTTTTTTTAAACAACATTACAGCATCAGACTGATTTCAATTTTCCTGATTTTTTTTTTTTGTTTGTTTTTGTTTTTAAATAGCACTAACACTTAGTATTGAAGGCTTTTAACCACTTTGCTCCAGTGACTAATCATTCCCATGGAGGTGGCCTCTCCTCATGAATGGCCTCATCAGATACTTAAACAAGGTCAAGATAATTAAGGGGGATTATGAGTCACACACTGGTCTGTTTTTGTTTCCAGAGGAGGACAATAGACTCAAGCTGTAAGTTAGAAGACATGTATGGGAATGAGACCATCTAATTAGATTCACCGTGCGCAGCCTCTTAACGAGTGGTCGTCTTGTTGTCTTCAGACAAAAAGTCGCGAAGGCTAATCGGGTCTTGATTAAACAGGTCTGCACTGTCAAGAACCCTGTGAACGTGGGAAGTGGGTTTCCCTAACAAGTGGAGGACGCCGTTGTTCCCCTTGATTAAGCTTCTTTTCTGACTTTAAAAAAAAATTTGAGGTGTTTTTGGAAATGTTTTGACAGACGTGTCACGATGCCATTGTTGATATGACAGAACATCCTCTCACTAGCTCGAAGACATCGCTGTTATTTTTACGGATATTGCTATAATGATTGGCAAATAATGAAAAAGATTAGATAAACATATTCAGTCAATTAATAAAGTCAGCTAAGGTTATAGTACTTTGGCTCTACATTCTATGAATTATAGGTAGTTTTGATTTTTCTACATTTTGCTTTCATTTCTAGGCAACCACAACCTGCCTCACACACACTTTTTTTTTCCTGGTCCATCTCTCTGTGGCTTTTAGCAACAAGCCTCAGCATTTGGGCCAGTCATGTGCTGTGGCGGCAGCGGAGGCCAGGACGGTTTTTCTCTTTTCTATATGTCATTCCTTCTCCTTTCTTTTTTTTCGCTGATGGTGTGGCATGGTATGTGCGCCTCGGCGGGGCCGGGGAGAAAGAAAAGCCAGCGGCTGGATTTTGAGTCACCGCAGTAACAAAAGCCCGCTTTCCAGGGCCGCTTTTTGTGTGCAGTCAGCCAATAGGCAGCCAGAGATTATCTCCCACAATTCACTCCTGCGAAAACAGGAAATGTTGGAAAGCCCTGATGGCTGTGAAGGGGCTTACGAGAGAGAGAGCGGGAGAACGAGAGAACGAGAAAGAGAGAGAGGGAGGCCCGCACAGGCTTCTCTGTCTTTCTGCTCTCCTCTCCGGTTGTTCTGGATGGTAGCTTAGCGCTCTGAGGTCATCTGTGTGCTTTCTGCTCCATTGTTGACCACCATATCAGAGAAAATGTTGGCGAGAGAGACAGTTGGGCCTTTCATCTGCATGCCTTTCAGCATCTGAATAACATCTGAATAAACCCCACACCGCCAAAAAAGGAGGAAAAAAAAAATCAAGTTTAAAACCAATCTAACACTCTACATAATAATTGATGATGTGTGTGTGTGTGAAGTTTGTAAGTGACAGTCAAATCACTGGAATACTTTTGGCAGGCTACTAATATAGTTCAGATTAAGAATACTGCAGTGTTTTCCTTTTGTGGTCTTAAGTATGCGTTTGTGCATGAGCACAACATACGTGTGAGCGTGTGTGCAGGCGCTTTCTATCTTGTGCTCTTAACACTAAGCGCTGACCTTTCACAGGCTCTCGAGTGTGAGTGTGAGAAACACGCTTTCACTGTCTCTCTCTCATCTGCCTCTCAGCCAAGTGAGTGCACGCACACACCTTTATATATATTTATACGCTGTGTGTGTGTGTGTGTGACTCGCACATGCACACACAGACGTTTTCCCTCACTGCATCTCATGTCTGTGCTGGCTGACCCCTGCCAGCTCTGATTAAGGAGCTGCAGTGATGTGCTCCTTTGAACCGATTCCCTCCTTTTACACTGAACACACTCGTCCTTAGCTGCTATCAGGGGGTGTCGGTCCCCCCACCAGCAACTTAATGAACCAAGACTGCTGGAAGCTGTAGGGGGACTTGCCAAAATGAATTCCCTGAGTGTATTGAGTGCAGTTAATGCGGCTATAATATAATTTAGTGTATTTACCTGCACTCTAGTAAATATTGTATCTTTTTTTTTGGTATGCCCTGTGCTACTGCAGTCGTACAAGCCCTAATACATCTTCTCCCAAGCTGTCGGTATAATAAAGTAATCTTTGTCCAAAGTGACAAATGTGTCCGTCACTCAGCTGTAGTGACACCTAAGGTCTCCTGCATGAGCGATAGCAACTCTTTCACTGACTTCAATCTCAGTATGTAGTCCTCAGTTGTGCACGTGCTCAGTTGCGCGCACGCACACACACGGTCTTGTGGAGTCGCCAAACAAACACCAATTCGCTAGTTTGCGCCCAATAGGATGTGAGAAATGCTTTACGCTACACTGACAACTTAAGTGAAACAACGCGTTTGTGCACCGTCACACTTCGCCAGCCTGCTGCATTGTGTGTGTTTAAGAATAGCCCCGCGCAGTCCAGGTATTTGTAAGTGTCAGTAGTTTGTTTGTTTGACACTGATGTCACGACCCCAGCTTGCTGACTGCTCACGTTCCTACCCTCTACCCCCCGCGCCGCCACCCCCAGTGAAACGCCATTGTCTGACAGCACTGACCTGCACCCATCCTCCTCTCTTGCACCCCCCACCCATTTATGCTCACCCTGCACTTTAGGACAGCCGCCATGCACACACCCTCGTAAACCCCTGCCAAACAATGTCAAGCGGACTTATTCTTTTCCACTCTGCCATTATGTCATCCGCTGATCATTCCAGAAAGGCACAGCCCACTCCTTTAGCCCTGTTCCACCTTGGTGCGAGTGTTTCACCTCCTCTGATTCCCCAACTTTTCTGCCCGCTGGGGTCCTCCCATTTTCGTGCGCTTGCGTTTGTTTGACTGCCATCCCAGATTACAAAGTGTGTGTGTCCGTGTGTTTGTGTGTCTGTGTTGTCGAACAATGGCCAGAGTCTAATCTCCATGTCAAAACCGCTCTGCCTCCCCAGCGAGCAGTCCGCTCAGCGTTTAGTAGCGTTTTGTCCGCCTATTCTTGAAGCACCACAGAAAGAGCAGAGGGGAGGGAGGAGTGAAGGCCTGTGAGTGCGTGTGTGTGTGTATTTTTGTGTGTGTGAACAAGGATGGTTTAGGGGTACAAGCTTTCCAGAATTTTGAGCTCAAGCTGTTTCAAGGAGTCTGAGGAGCAAACCAAAAATCTTCTGTGTGTGTGTTTCTAGGAATTAAATTACAACTTTGAGTGCAACATTTTATGGTTAGGCAACTATCCTGAGCCCCTGGTGTCCTTATCTAGTTGTATGGATGTTTAGACAGTGTGTTTTCACTGATGAGGCCAGCCGGAAAAAAGAGCTGGGGGATCCGCAGAGCTTCTTAATAGGTTTACCTCGCCCTATTGAATCCAGCCGAGCGGCACAGATCAGATAGCCACAGCGCTTATCTCTGTCTTTCTCCCTGCTTTCCGTCTTTCTTTGCTCTTTTTCTTCTCCTTTCTTCCTGTGCGGGAGGTGCGGAAAGGGGAGGAGGATCAGAGTGTAATTGGTGAATGGGGTTAAGTACATGTTTGAGCCCCCCGCGGGCCAGGGCGCTTCAGATGATGACTTAATCGTTTTTCTGGTCAATTATGTGTTTGCGGTCTCACCCCCTCTGTTCCACCTCTCCCTCCACTCTCAGGGTTATGATAGGGGGGAGGTCTGCTCCCAGCGGGGAAGATGAACCACAGCCACACACATACACTCTCTTCCACTCCCTCTTTTCTCGCCTTGCCCCCCTCACGTCCTGCTGTCTTACTTAATATCTCTATTATCTTCCCTCACTCCATAACCCGGGTGTCTCGCCACCTCAGATCACGCTTCAGCTCTCATATATGAAAAGTCATCCTTACGATTCTTCTCCCCTCATGCTCAAATCCAGCGGCTTAATTAGGTCTAGAGAAGACAGCCTTGTCTTTGTAAAGTTTGCATGAAGCGTATTTGCATATTTCTAAATGTTTTTGAATTGAATTTCGCATGAAATAGTCTTTCTAAATGTGCTAAACCCTCCCTCATCTCTGATTCCAGTTTAACCGCTGCATAACCTCCCAGCTGATAAAGTGGTTCAGCAACTTCCGGGAGTTCTACTACATTCAGATGGAGAAGTTTGCCCGGCAGGCCATCAATGACGGAGTCACAGGAGCAGAGGAGTTGAGCGTCAGCCGAGACTGCGAGCTCTTCCGAGCCCTCAACATGCACTACAACAAGGCCAACGACTTTGAGGTAAACACCGGCCAGGTTTCAGCAATTCTGTGCACACTACACTGAAAAACTGCACATGCTCATAAGGAGGAGCTGAGTGCAAATGCCGCCCTTATGAGCAGAAAAAAAAAATGCTGAATTTCACCTGATACCTGGTGATGTAGGCGGGTACTGTGACACCGTGTCCTCTCTGACACTGTCTCACTGCAACTGTCCTCAATGCTGAGTTCAAGTCTCTTATACATCCTGTGACGCCCTGCTATAATGCACAGTATAAGGTAGCTTTTGCACCATCACATAAAGCCCAGAGTTTTTTTGGTTTGTGACGGTGCATTTTCTCAGGGTTTGTGTGAAAGGAAAGTTCAGAATCACCAGATCTGAAGATCCGTGTTTTTCACTCCAGTCTACGTGAGAAGCTCTCATCTAATGAGGAAGAAGCATTACCAGTTTTGCATTTATTGTTGTTAATTTCCTCTCGGGAGGGCGTGTGTGTGTGTGTGTGTGTGTGTGTGTCTGCAGGTTTGTTTCTGAAAAACAACATTTTACTTCCCCGTATTCATTTACTTGGCACTGTGGCGTGACGTTTATGTGTGTATCTTCCAGCGTATTGCAATCATAAATTCTCAGCCGGCAACTTCACCTTTAATGCGTTTCATTTCTCTCACTTCTCCTTTTGCCTACCTTCATGTGTCTGTGTGTCTGTCTGATGTTTCAGGATCACCCGTACTCGCTCAATGTCAGCTGACAAAAAACCTTTTAAAAGCTTGTGCTAAGATGGACCTGAAGAGAGTTGGATTTGTGTGTGTGTGTGTGTTTGTTTGCGCACAGGTGAGCACTCATGTTTGTGCATTTGTTATAGAAAGATTGAGTCTGTGCATGCAAGGGTTTTGTTGTTGCTGCATTTCCCAGTGTCCTGTTCACCTCGAAGGGTACAGCCGTCCCTTGGACCGGCCTGGCATGCTGGCAAAGCACTTCTCCAGTGTGTGTGTGTGTGTGTGTGTGTGTGTCACTATGAGGGGGGAAAAATCTCACTGTTATCAAGGTTAAGCGTCCTACTGTTTTAGTGAGGGGAAGGGGAGAGAAAAAAGGGGGGGGAGGGGGAAGAGGGAGATGGATAGATAGGGGATAGAGGGTGAGAGCTTGGAGACAAAGGAGAAAGCGATGAAGGGAGGGAGGGAGGGAAAAAGGGAATTGAGGGGCGAATGGAAAGGGGAGAAAGAAGGGTAGAAGGAGAGATGGGGGGGAAAGAGAGATGACGTGCAGGAGCGAAGTGCCCTTGCGAGCAGTGGGAGTTTTGCAAGCGCTCACATTTAAAGTGCCTCACTCTCTTTCTCTGTTTCCGTCTATCTCTCTCTGTCATTATTTGTCCACTGGGGCTCTTCTCTGTGCACCCAAACACACACACACACACACACACACACACACACACACACACACACACACACACACACACACACACACACACACACACACACACACACACACACACACGCACGCCTCTGTGTAAGCCTGTATATACACCGTGTATTTCTCCAGGCTCCTCCTGACCTGTTAAGAGAGAGATGGAAGAGTCACCTGTCATGGTGGGAGCAGTGTTGCTCATGGGAGGCATGTGAGGATATCCTGGTGGGCCCATCAGAGAAGAAAGGTTTTGTCTCGAGTCCATGTACATGTTCCCTGTGGGAGAATAGACAAAAGGGCAATGACTAACTGTCAGATTAGCATCCCGGCTTTCACACTACTCGTCTTTGCAGAACACAAGCTGTTATCATGGGCGCACACAATTTTATTGTCGTTTTATTCTAAGCCAGAGAAATCCAATAGATTCTGCTGCCACTCAGTGGATTTCCCTCTGGTGAAATATTCCCCCATCTTCATATCTTTACTTCAGTTGCCATTAAACTGACAGCCTCCGTAATTTCGCTGTAAATAGACAATGAGCCAACAATGACACAGCGAGCGGAGAGACTGTAAGTCAGCTGAGCTCCTGCCTCCATCCCGTCAACTAGCAGCAGAAGCCAGGCAAGACAAACTCCTAACGTAGAGTTCCCTTTCAGTCGATTCACTCGGTACAACACATAAGTATGGGATATCACGCCTTCGCGTGTCCTGGCTGAAGAAACCTTTATTCACGCCTTTAAGGCAGATGACATGTGATGACACGGAGTGGCCCCGCCCACACATATATAGCCGCCGTCATCACTGTCATCCCCCAGTTCTTACGC
>VURO01048244.1:0-10724 GCA_015108175.1 Pelvicachromis taeniatus
GCCCTCATTAGCCACACCTTCGTTATTCTGTTTACAACACTAATGAAGTTATTCCGAATTGAGGCTCCTTGCTAAACTGATTAGTTGTTTTTTTTGTCATCCAGCTTCCTTCTGGTTATTTTTTTCTCTGCTGCAGCACATTACTGAACCATAACTGTTTTATTTTTGCGTCCTGAGATATATTGTATATGACAGATGGTTTTTTTTTCTATCATTTCTATTGAGTTTCTTATCGTTTTTACAGCACTTCCAAAGAATGAAAACAGCAAAAGATAGCAAAAGGCCTTTTTGGTGACTCATCCCAGGACTCCAGGAGTGATTTTTTCCCTTAGCTGTCTCATCCTCTCCCTGATTTCATCG
Organism: Pelvicachromis taeniatus; assembly: GCA_015108175.1. Lineage (NCBI taxonomy): Eukaryota > Metazoa > Chordata > Actinopteri > Cichliformes > Cichlidae > Pelvicachromis > Pelvicachromis taeniatus. The sequence goes on from VURO01048244.1 coordinate 361, forward strand.
ATGGCCAACAGAACAGGCCTAATTTCTCCTCCACAGCCTTTCCTGGTCATTACTTCTCTCTTCCTCTGTGTTCTCCGTGTCCCCCACCCAATCCCCTCACTCAAGCCTTTCTTGCTGGTTCCACCATACCCAAGATAAATGCTTTCAAGGGGCGAAGAATGAGTCATCATGTTTCCCTAGGAGGTCACTGCTAATGCATACCGATGATGGTGTGGCCAGATGGCTAGTGTTCTATGAAGGATTGCATAAGGGGAACAGTATTACACAAAATCAACGGGGTAGAGAGGAAAAGGAGAGCCGCATGGACTTTGAAACCAAACTGGCTGAATAAAAAGGCTTCCTGAGAAGCTCATCTTAAGACCAAATAAAAAGAATTTCTGCCGATTCACCAAAAGTTAACGTCTGGGAGATGCAAACATGACAGGAGCGAACACTTTTTCTGCACACATGCTACAGGTTTATACAAGCATATGTGAGGAGTGGAGTGACAACTTCGACACAGTTATATTCAGTTAGTGTTGTGTTGTGCACATTAGCCCAGCCTTCTTTCCCATACAGATAGACTGTACATTACATACACTAGAGAACTTGTGATACATGTAGAAACCAGCTCTGGTACTACTGTTAGCAGTTCATTTACATTGTCAGATTTTTTTTTCTGTGTTTAAAAGCATTGATGTAAATTGTCTGAGGTGCTGTTTGAACCTCACCATGTCATCGTGACCATGTACATGCCTAAATGTACCAAAGAAAGTGTCCAGTGGGTGCATATCATGTAGCACCTTAATCCTGCTACCCCAAAGTATTTTATACATGCAATGACGAACCTTCTGAGTTAGTGTTAGTTAGTGTTTTCTAGTTTTCCCTTTACATCATACAGTATAGAGGAGGTTAAGTTTCTCACATATTGTGTTTTCAAGTGTCCAAAGTGTTGTTGAATGATGATAAAAAGTGATACAAAATGACGATGGTCTGTGCCTTTTATGCATAAGTAATAAAGCGATTCGTTTGTGTTGTGTCATTATCAAGTTACAGACATATTTATTTGCTTTTTTCAGAGCTTTTCAGAGCAGGATGTTTGTAGCTGCCATACTTTTTGAAATCTGATGAAGGTGTAAGCTAGGCGACTGGACTTTGATCCATGGTAGTAACATCAGTCCACAAACTCGAGTTACATTTGAAGGGCTGCACATGAGCTGTGACCTACAGCTAGGTAGAATGTCATATCTACAATTGAAATGAAATCTAATCTTATGATGCAGCTTTAAATCACTATTTAGTCTCACATGTACGGAGACCCGACTGCCTTCTGACCAATGCCCTTCAGTAATAGCTCAGTTTATTTTTGTGCATTTTTAATCAGGTTTTTGTTGAGAAGAAAATTCGTGATATGATTTGATTAAAAGTTTTTTTTGTTTTTTTTAAAGAAGGGCCAAAATAACATCCACAGAAAAACAGTATCCAGTCCCAGTGCTCTCTGAATACATTGTGCATGCTTGAATGGTTTGCTTCTCCAAATCACAGACAGCCAGACAGGAAAGTGAAAGCAGGGGTGAAACACCACGCTACAGCCAAAATTTTAAGGGTGGAAGAAAGACGCTTCTATTCCACTGGTACCACAGTCACAGTCTGTAACAAACAATAACAGTTGGTTAACTTCTAGCAAGCTACCAACTCTCTTCTCTCCTGTGTATATTCTCCAGTTAATATAAATGAAGAGGGGCTGTGCAGTGAGCTAACGCAGACAGATCTCCCCGCTTTATATCATTATTATTAAGTGTCTGTGACCTGTGGGGGAGCTGAGAAGCCTCCTCCTCACCAAGGTGAAAAAAAGAAGAAAAAACAAATACATGGTGGCTTTGCAGAGGTGGACGTGCAAGACAAGAGAATATAGGAGTTTCTTTTTGTTATATGGTGTTTTTATTTTTACACCACTAATTATTTTCCCTTTGAGGTCTACTTTCTGAGGCACGTTTCCATGGAGTGCACCCAAAGGACTCCAGCAGCTGTCAGTTGTTCGGCCACTTTGAGGAGCCTTGTTAAGCTTTCCGTAATATTCGGGGGAAGAAGAGGAGAGAATAGAGTCGCTTCTGTTTAGTAAAACCAAAGCATTTTGTAAAATTCCATTTTCATATACAAAAGTGAACGTTGGCTAAAGTCGTCGTGTCAATAATGCAAAGTCATTTCTCACATTATCACCATACAATCTCTGCTCTTCAATGCAACGAACCACACCCTGCACCTTATATTTACATTTTAAACTGACACGTGAAAAGGTTTAATTGTGTCCATGACGTATGATAAGAGACTGAAGCGACATGCTATTGTACACAATCCCTTTTTAGTTTTGTTTCTTAAATCAACCAATCCTGACTTTATCTTGTTATTTTTGTAAAGATCTGAACAATTATGAATTATGACACTCAGACTCTCTTGTAAACTTTTTCACTATTATTAGCAAATATTCTTTCATCATACTGCTTTGATTACAACAGCACCAAACCTAATTCTCCACTTGTATGTTCTGCTGCTTCCTCAATCATTCTCAATCTTATTTACCAAACTTCTACACCTAGGCTTATCACTCTGATTACTGCCCCATCCAAGTTTTGTTAGCCTGCTTCTCTGTTGGTTATTGCTCATTTTAAAACTTCTATCACCAAGACCTGGCTTAAGCAAGGGGACTGTTGGCCTTTTGTGAAACTTTGTCCACAATAATTACAGTGTGGTGGACCACCAGGTGGCTACAGTCACACCCAGTGTGAGGGGAAGTGAGAGGGTTAGGTTTTGGCGCCTTGAGTGTTCAGTTGTGTGAAGCCGAGATTAAAGTCGGAGTAAAATATTGGGATCTCTCGTGTCGTCCTTACATACCTCCACATTGGTGACCCCTGAGGTGAACATGCTAAGGTCCAAAGAGGAAGCCAGCTTCTGCCTGGAAGCATCAGCAGCCACCGGACTTTGCCCAAATTTTGGGCTTCACAATCCCCTTTCGTGGTTTGTGCACATCGAAGCTCAGTTTGCTCTTCGTGGCATTTCATCCAACGACACGAAATACCATCATGTGGTGGCCTCGCTTTATCCGTCGTCCACCCGCCGTGTGATGACACTCCTCCGGGATCCCCCCGGAGAAAGAAAGAGAGAAAGACTTCAACAACCATTGTGGTTATGCCACAGTAACTCATCTATGTGTCCAGTCACCACTCTCTGCTACTTGGAAACCTGAGTTTGAATTCAGAGTTCTACCGCTGCTTAAACATAACATAGTCTCAAATTAGAGTACTTAATTTCATAACAAGAACAAAGATAAGATATCATTAATCTAGAAATAAGTCTCAGAGCTAAAAATTGTCCAATATGCTGTTGTATTGTACTCCTTTCTTATAAAGCACTGGGAGTGCCAAGTTAGCGAATGGAAGTTTTACTGCAGCAGTCAGAAAAAAGATGAGCTGTTTTCACTGGTGAAAGACTTCCATTGGTTTTAATACTGGTGATGCCGAGGCTGTGAACATAATGATAAATGTGCTCCATACGTCCTGTTTATTACAAAGCATGAATCATTTTCTGTTATGGAAACAGCCACAGTGGGAAATGATTGTGTTTTCAATGATAATGGCGCAATATCTCGTAGAACTGCTTCTTCCTGCCACCATAGAGCAGATTACAAATTATTATTGTTGGCCTAAAGCAATTAATTTACGGTTTGTGTGTCAACTACATCTCAATACACTTCTTTCATACTGTCCAATAAAAAAAAAAAATCACATGTATTATACAATTTAATGAGTGAAGGAAACAAAATGCAAACGTGTTTGTTTTCATGGTTTAATAAGCCTTATCTTAATATAAAAAGGTATTACAGGAGCAAAACTAACCTCATCTTACAAAAACCACAACATAGCTTTTATCTTTGTTAACATATCTACTGTTTTCATGTATGCGTTAAAAGAAGTAGTAAGAGCCTCACCTGAGTGTCTCTCCAATGAGAGAATGACTCTTAGAGTCATCTGTAGCCCATTGTCCAGTGTATATTGGTGTTCTGCTCTCATTCATGTGAAAAATGGATTTAATGTGTTTAGGCCAGGGATTATAATGCCTGTGTCCCCTCGGGTCCCAGTGACATACATTTCGTCATCAGAAGGTTGATTCCATAAGGATGTCCGCGTGCCTGTTTTCCTGTGACCACGCAAATGCTTCTGTCTTGTTATTAGATGTTAGCCATTATATTTTAGACTGATTGTGTATTTTATTGTATTAACTAAATTGCCATATTTTTTTTCTTTTTTCTTTGGTTACTTTAGAGTTGATCATCTGTTTTTATTTAGTTCCCCACCATTATACAAGTAAGCAAAAGCACTGTGACATAAATATGACCGAGTCACTACCCTCCATCATGGCAATGTTGGCATTACAGGGGAACGTAACGTCTGTATTTTTTGCACTACATCCAGCACAGCGCAGTGACATATTACCAATGTATCCTGTAAGTGCCGTGTGGGTGGTTGTAGCATCTACATAGCAGACACCGGTTTGCTCACTGGGAAGAGGTTGTTTCTTCATCGCTTAGCACTAATTTGCCAATGTCATAACTCTCTTTGCTCTACCCACAGGGAGAGGGACTCTGTAATGCTGTAATAAATCAACGTTGCTAATGGTGTGTTCATAACAGTGACAGTACTATTAATACTGTTTACGTTTAGTGCCGCCATCTTGGATTGAGATATGTTGGTCTGCTCGGATTTTTCAAGTGGAAAATACAAGTTGAGGGGATTTTCCACAAAATATTTCCAACTGGAACCTCAAAATTTCAGACTTCCGACTTATTCAGGAACATACCATAATCTCTGCTTTACCGATGCTTTTTCTTTCTCTGTGTGACCCCACCTGGGAGGCAGTGGGTAACCTGGAAATCAATTGGGGTTTGTGAGTAGTGCAGCTGGATAGTGTATTGGTAACACCAACGTCTTTAGAACCGGAGATAGCTGAAGCATACAGAGTTAGATGTTGCTTAGATTAACAAGCTGTGTGTCAGATGTTGAGGATTGAGAACATATTGACAAGAAGTGGGCTGCTGGAACAAGGCATACATGAAGAAGGGTTATATGTAACGTGACCGTTCTCACACCTAACGTGTAACATACCGACGACTTGTCACGTCCTGAGGCGTCCCACGGGAACCTGAAAGGTGACCATCAGCATCCCGATGATGCGTACCAGAGTGTGGATGGAATCCAACAGAATGACACTCCCGGCTGAAACACATGTTTCAGCTGTGTATTCCAGCGCTAACCCTAAGTCCTTAGTCCTAACCTTAATCCTAACGATAACCTTATCCCTAACCTTAACCACAGCTTTAATGGTTTTAGATAGTGTTTTCCAAAGCAATTCATGACTTGAATGTCATGGCTGAGCAGCCGTTGTGTTTAAGGAAACAGGACCCAAAAGCAGATGCAGCAAGAAGTACTGCAGGTTTCAAAGAAAAAATTGCCTTTATTTGGGCTGAAAACAGCAGCAAACATAAAACCATGAAAAAACTAAGAAAAAACTATGAACACTACAACAAATATGAAAGACTATGACTACTGTGGTATAACAGACAACCTGACAAAGACTCGATGACAACACACAGGCTAAATACAGTGGAAACACGTGGGGAAACAGCTGACTGAAAGAAACACAATAAGCCACTGAGAAAGTGAAACTAAACACACTGACAAAAACACACCAGACTTTCAAAGTAAAGCAGGAAACATGGAGATAAATACAAAAATCAAAGAATAAGACTAAAATACACAAAACACCGGGTTGCAGACTCAGTACCGTGACAGAGAAAGTAGAATCAATTTACATGTGTAGATTCATTCCAAATGGTTCTCATGTTTTGGAACGCGTATCATAGAGACGTGTTGGGTGGCCGAAACTGTAACATACATGCAACGTCCGCGGTAGCAACAGACATGTTTGGACCAACAATGGATAATATGGAGCACGGGAGAGAGTACGATCATGCAGCGTTTAAAATTTGGAAGTAATCACATTACTTTTAGTTTGATTCTCTAAAAAGTGACAAAAACATTAGTGTCCACTGTACACTCTGTGTGAGAAGAAAACTTCTTTCTACAGTGAAAAATTAAACTTCAAATCTGAAATAATCGGTAATTAGTAACTAATTACTATTTTCAAGTAACTTGACCAACACTGCTCCTCAGTGTAGATAGTCCCCAAGTGGCTCCAAGCTAGCTATATTAATTTGGGAGCTTGGTTGTTCTGCTATTTTAACAATTTTAGTATTTATATTGTTGTTTTTTTGTTAGTTTTTAGAAATATATATTATATATTAAAGTAAATTAATATATCCACAATCTTGCTGAGTTTAACTTTTTTATACCACCAATCTTTTGATTTATTGATTTGTGAAACTATTGAAATGAATCTGTCACATCTCTGCCTTGTCACGAATGAGATTTTACTATCAACTTGCAGTATAATTAAAGTTGATAATTATATCAACTTGCGGTGCAGTTCCCCAGGTGGCATTGAGGGTCTTCCCTCCAGCTTTCTTGCTACTGCCTATGGAAAACAATCAGCCACCACCGTGGAGCTGTAGTGCAAAAATGACTCAAGCTCAGATATTCAGACTTCCAGGTTCTTGTACATAACAAATAAACAAAACCCCTAAATTGTAAACCACTGGGTCTTGGATTTCAGTGTGATGGTGCAAAAACAGGTTTCTAATTTCTAGTTGTTACCCACTGATTTTCCAGCTCAATTAACAGTACTCTAGATAATTATGCTAATGTTAGCGCCATGAGCTGGTTGAAAAGTGTCTCTTGCTGATGTTTTAATGTTTACACCGGATTCATTGTAGAGTGTCCTGTAAACGAGGTATTTATTATGCACTTCATTATGTTTCAGGAGAAAAAAGCTTTTTAGGAAAAGGGCAGCTAATGTATTTGGGGAAGGCTATCTCAGGTAGCACATCTGCTGTAACTGGGGCGTAAATAGAACCTGTAGCCTGACAAAATGATGTAGTGTGAAAATTATTGCTGGCCTTGGTGGAGAAGCTGTCAGTAGTGCAGCTTACACAAGAGCAGATAACAGTAGAAGATGCATTTACCAGAGTCTCATCAGTGCTGCTTTATTAGATTTATGATACTTCAGTCAAAAATATTGTGAGTCAAGGTAAACTTGAGGATACACACATCGATGCTTTGAGGACTCAACGGCTTGTGAATAATAACAGTGACTGTCTCATAAAAATACCACCAGTGATTGGCTCATTAATAGCAGATCCTGGGTCAGTTATCTGTAGTACAGTTATGGAGTTGATGTGAAATGGTGTAAAAAAATACAAAGCGATGACATTTTGGAATGTTTCAATTGATTTTATTTAAGAACAGAGGGCTTAATTGGTGTAACAATGTGATAATCATCGTACATGTGGAAGTCATGAGCCCAGTGCTCGTGGATAAACATCACATTACAGCACAAGCAGCAAAGCTGGAATATTGGTAGCACTAAAAGCTGTTTCCTCAAATGACCACTTAAGGCTGTGAGTCAGTCCCCACATAACACCATGAAAAAACAGATCCAGCTTTACACTTTACAGTTGTGACGAATCTCCATCTTTGTGACAGCTGTAAATGGGGGGAATTGTTTCACAACTAGCCAATCTGCAATGTATTGGGGTTTAAATTTTGCATTACTAGGAGTGGTTGGTTCTGCTAATGTAAGTCACTGAAGATGACCTTTAAGTTTATTTTGTCCTGTTGGTGTTTTTGGGAATCCTTTTAATGCAGTTTGAGCAAACACCCTGAGCATGAAATGAAAGGGTCTCGAGAAGCCTGTAGAACCGCTCAGTATGACCAGTTTGGTGGTGGGCCACTGATGGTCTAGGGACAAAAAATTCATGGAGGGACAGGCTAGACAACAGCACCCTGACTCCCATTAGGTATTGGGATAAGATCCTAGGGCCCACTGTCAAACCCTATGCCTGGTGAGGTGGGTCCTGGGTTCCTCCTGGCCCAGCTTCATGTGGTGAGAGTATGCAGGCAGTTCCTGGAGGACCTAAATCCAATAGAACACCTCTGGGACACCTCAGTCCATCAGACACCGCAGACTGTCCAGGAGCTCAGTGAAGAGATGGCCCAGGACACTGTTGGTCATCTCATTAGGAACATATCTATACAAACACACAATGTGTTCTTTTTAATGGACCAGTACTTACATACTCTATTCCAATTGAGCACTAAAAGCACTTTTAATGATCGAAAACAACAACTGAAAGCTTTTCTTCAATGCTGAAACATTAATCATATGATAAGCATGCATAAATGCAAAATATGACCTGTATGCATTCACAGATATCAAAGCGTTGACACAAACATATAGGCAGCATCATCAAACACCTCTTGCACTCTAAGCATATGGGCCGACTCTCCATTATGTTCAGCTAATGACAGCTATGCCCAAATTGGATGAAAATCTGCTGTTAGAGTGCTCGCCAGGTGCCTCATTATGTTTGCAATGGCTCTCATTCGCTGCTAAATGCATTCCCTCCCAGTGGTGGGTGATGAAGGAGAGAGATGATGTGATTTCTCTCCATCACCCTGTCATGATATCCAGAGGGACCTGCGAAGGGCGGTGGGGATAATGTAGAAGCTAGACATCTGTTATAACTGCCTTCTCTCAGGCTGAAGAGCATCATTTATATCATTTAATAATCCCTGGGCCTCCCCTGGGTATATCAGTCAGGGCGCGAGGATTCATATGCATTGATTAGCCTTTTGGATCCTCAACGGCATTCAGCTACAGGCGTCATTTAAGCTTCTTTTTTTCATTTTGTTGTCATTCTCGTCATTTTCTTTTACCTTCTCTGTTCATCTACTTCCATCTTGTAAGAGATCAATACATCCATTGGTGATTGAGTGATTTGGTTAAATAAAGATTTTTCCCTAAAATACACACTATATCTTGTTACAAATGACTACAATAGCAGTACAGTAATAACAAATAACAAATCAAAGTGCTTAATTTGGCAATAAAATGTATATTGGCATGATTTTTACAGTCAAAGAGGATCCTTTATGCCTCTTTTTAGGTGCATGACTTCCTGTTCATTTCACATACATGCAGAACCAATGTTCCCCCACTGGCTTGACACTGAAGCAGTGTGCTTCAGACAAACAGTGATTCGGCTTCATTAATGAATTATTGGTCAGTCTGACCTGTTGACACTCTGACAGTGGCTGGATTTGCTGTTTGCAGGGGTGTTGAATTCAAAACAGAGCTTAATTAGCTGCAGCCAATCTGTAAGCAGCTCAGCCCCACTGTGTTGGCTGGATCATAGTCTGTGTTATAATCAGGGGTTTTCTTTCTCAGTTTTTGCCTGCTTGCCTGGCTAAATCTGTGCTTCTCTTTTTTCCAGTTTCATCTACTCTGTCTCCAGCTCCTGCATGCTCAGTCTTTAGGCTCTTAGCCATCAGCACAGCCACTGCTTGTGGCTTTCCCATGCCTGCTGGCTGCCTCTGGGTCTTTCCCCTTCTGCCAGTGATTTTTTATATCATTGGTGTGGTCTGTCCACTATTTTACAATCTGCCCGCACATGGGTTTGCCTGTTATTGACCTCCTTAAAAATTTGCTTCCTTCCCATTCCCTTTACTCTAGCTGCCATAGGCCGAGAAGCAGGGTGGACCCTGGACGGGTTGCTAGTCTGTCACAGAAAGATAACCATTCACACTCACATTCAAACTTATGGGCAATTTCAGGAGGAAACCGAGGTACCCGGAGAGAACCCATATAGACATGAGGAGATCTGCAACTCCACACAGACTCCTGTCCAGATCATTAGAACTTAGGATCTTCTCTCTGTGAGGCAATAGTGCTAACCACTGGGCCACTGCTGCCCCTGAAATCAGAAGGCAGAAGGCAACATTGCAGACATAGAGGACAGCTACAAGTACCTGGGGATCCCACCGGCAAACGGGAACCATGAAGAGGCCGCTAGGAAAGCTGCAACCACCAAGTATCTGCAGAGAGTCAGGCAAGTCCTGAGGAGTCAGCTGAACAGTAAGAACTAGATCCGGGCTATCAACACCTACACCCAGCCCGTGATCAGGTCCCCTGCTGGGGTGATAAGCTGGCCAAAGGAGAAGATAGAAGCCACTGACATCAAGACAAGGAAGCTCCTGACCATGCATGGAGGGTCTCACCCCAAGTCCAGCACCCTGAGGCTGTATGCTAAGCGAATGGAAGGAGGCCGGGGACTGGTGAGTGTCAGCACCACAGTCCAGGATGAGACAACAAACATCCACAAATACATCAGGAAGATGGCCCCAGCCGACAATTAAGAAGCCTGCTGCTCCTCA
>VURO01048244.1:10744-29090 GCA_015108175.1 Pelvicachromis taeniatus
GCTGCTCCTCAAACAACTTCACATTAATGTGAAGTTGTTTGAGGAGACAAAGAAAACAAAATAAGTGATCGTGGACTCTCCCATTTTCAGTAACGGAGACTTAAAATCCCTGGGTTGCCACGTCCCGGTCGATTCACACTACTGCTACAATACAAAAGGCACAGCAACATCTGCAATTCCTGCAACTCCTAATAAAAGAACAACTCGTGTGTGAAGTTGCCGATTACTTTCCACCACTGTGCGAAAGACCACATTTTTTTCACTGTCTCCCTGTGTGGTAATCAGGGTGCTCAGTAGGTGATGAAAAAACCCTACAGAGGGTCATAAAGTCAGCGCATAGGCCCATTGGCTGCCCTCTCCCCCCACTTGAGTACATTGCTGACATCTGCTTCCTCTCCAGAGCACAGAACATCATAATGTCTATTTCTCGCCACAGTCATCATCTTTTCGACCTGTTGCCCTCAAGGAAGCGTTATAGGTCAATTGCAGAAACAGATCCAGACCCTCTGTGTTCTTTACGGCTTAACACCATTATGTGTGCAATATTGTGTCAGTAAGTGTAGCACTTGACCTTGGACTTGCACTCACAGCATCTTATCTCACCCTGCCTCACCCTGTTTTCTCAATGTTGTGTTGTTTAGGACTGGTGTATGTACTGAAATTTCAATCTATCAGTGTATGTAGTGACAATAACAACATCTTATCTTATACAATCAGCTGCCACTTTATTTAGGTTCACCTCAATAGTACAGCGTTAGGCCCGTTTGCTCTCAGAACTGCCTTAATTCTTCATTACACCAACACAACCAGCCTGAACTGTTGATGCAAGACAGGATGGATCTATGCTTTCATGTTGTTTATGCCAAATTCTGACTCTACCCTACCTATGTTACAGCAGACATCAGGACCCATCAGACCACACCTCCCACACATTTCTGATCTTCTGTTGTCCAGTTTTTATTTATTCATTATCCTTTATTTATCTCATTGTGATTTAACTCTCATTTCCAAGAGAAACCTGGCCAGGATCTCACACAGGCTCTCTCTTGTTGAGCCTGTGTGACTTTTAGCCTCACTTGTTAGCTTGCTAGCTCACAGGAACGGCACCCGATGTGGTCATCTGCTGCTGTAGCCCATCTGCTTCAAAGGTTGACATGCTGTGTATTCAGAGATGCTCTTACTCATCACTAATTTGTGGTTTGAGCTACTGTTGCCTTCCTGTCAACTCAAAGCAATCCAGCCATTGTGTTTAGATCTTTTTTTAGATTTCCAGCATGTAAAGATAAGCAGAAAAAACGTCCTGGCTATCTTTCTCTTTAACACAAGGACTGCTACCCATCTTCCCACTTAACTCCAACAAACTTTGACATCTTTTGGATTATCCCTTTCCCAGGAACTCCGTGAAATCATAATTGGAAAAATGGCAGACGCAGTAAATGTCAGTCATTCTGTATTATGAGTGCCTTAGCACTTTACTCTACGCTGAACTTCTTCTAGCCTGAGGCCTATTAAACTCACAGAATCCCTGAAATCATTAGCCATCTCCCAAAGCACAGCGGCGCGTTCACAGACGAACTGCTTCTGATGAGTGTGCTGGAGACCGCTTCTGTATTTGTCCAGTCCTCCTTTAAGGACTAATCTCTCAGTGCTGGCTGGGTTTGCTGGCAGAAAAAACCTCTTATGTTTTGCTTTTATATCTAAACTTTCTAGCTCTTTAACACAAAGTCACTTTTAGGGGTGTAGTTTGCTTCACTGGAAAAGGCAAAGCGATTCTGTAGGCTGCACCGAACACCACGGAGAGGAGAAATACCCGTTAGCTGTCGGGGTTATAAAAACATTCTTCCTTGCACTCACAAATCCTACTTGACGCCAGATGCACTGAAATATAAATGGACTTTTTTCTGTCAGCTGGATGGTGTAATAAAGACAAATGAAAATGCACACCTTTCCCCACTGGAGAGTGAGATGTTCTCACCCAGCTCTTGTTTCCATAAATAAACAGTGTTATGCCATCCACTTTAATAAGAGTGGGCAGAGGTACTTAGATTAAAGTGAAGGGAGCTAATGTCAGGTGATTAAATGTAATTTAAAAAGCAGGCAGAATAAATCTCACCAACCAAAATCACGAAGATGACGAGGATGCGGGTCACCACGTTTTTTCCTTTATTTGGTGGTACACACAGTTGTTTTCCAATTTGAATAAATAGTAATAAATTAATACGGACCTATTTTTAGGCAGAGAAAAGCGCGACAGTGTCACTCAGTAAGTGCGCAGCACATGCTACACGCCACAACAGTGCAAGAACAGACCTGATGTCTGCATTTTGGATTCATTCCAGCACACGATCGAATAACGGCGGGCGGTTAAAGAACATACAGACGCTGCGACAGATGGCTCGCAGAAGGCTCAGGAGGGCTGCGGTGAGTTTAGAAGCTGGTGAATTTAAAAGTGTTAACCTTGACTGTGTGATTCATTGTCATGACGCGCCGCTTTGTTTATCGCCGCACACAGCGTGGCAGACACAATGGCTACATCTACTGGCCATTCCGCAGAGCTGCACTCATGTAGTCGATGCACACACAAGTCTGGAGGGGATTAACTAATATAGTTAAATTCTAAATGCAGTCCAGTTGCTGCGTAAACATAAATGTAACTGAGAGGTCACCGCATAGGAAAACGTAGACACATGCATGGTTCACTGAGCTGGATCGATTAAAACAAACATCATCAGAGTGCACAATAAACATAAACTGTTATCTATCCAGCTCACAAGTGTTGAACTAGAGAGGGTAATCCCCACAACACATGCTGTTCAAATGACTGTCCAAACTACTGCAAACACATGTCAGTTTTTGGCAGGAGCTTAAGAGATTTCTGCATAAATATGAGTGTCTTCTTTGGCATAGGCACCATGCAAAAAGGGTTCAGCACCATCACTCTCAATGATGATCTAAAAGACATTTTAGAAGCTTTATAGACGTTTGCAATCCATAAACACAAAATGTGTGTTGGATAGGATTATAGTCAATGCTCAAAGTTGAAGTAAAGGCATAGACTGAATTGTAAGTTAAGAACAGATTTGAACAGTCAATTATAATGACATCATATCTCATAAATGACACAAAGGATTGAATCTGCACAGAAGTCAATTAAGACTTGAAGATAAGCTCAAAGGCACAGCTTGTTTTAGTCCCGCAGGTCAAATTTCATTCAGCAGCTTTATGGTCAAGGTCGGGATCATACGTTGAGGGGGTAAATGAGCAGGCTTTACCCAACTGGTAGTGATCCCTCAGGGGTTCGTGCCCTGTCATTACGTCTGGAACGTCCTTCAATTTCCTTTGGTTCTTCTTATCAAACGCTGCTGTAATCTGAGCCAGCGTCTTGCCCTTTGTTTCTGGCAAGGTGAGCCCCAGAAACACAGCGGATACCAAACACACGCCGAGGAAAGGCAGGAAGCAGAAGCTTCCCAGGCCGTTGACGATGAAAGGTAACAGCATTCCCATTAGGAAGAGGCTAATCCACATTAGAGATCCGGCGATCATGTAGGCTGCTGGACGAGCCGCCTGGTCAAAGATCTCAGCTGGTAAGATCCCTGTCACCCCGGCCGGGCCCAGGCCAAAGCTGAGGATGTAAGCAAAAACGCACACCATGCTGAGGTAAGCCATCCCTGCCACCTTGCGGCTCTGGAGTGAAAGAGCTACAGTAAAGACTATAGACCAAAAAGACATGAGACTGTAGCCCCCAATGAGAAGGTATCGGCGGCCCACACGCTCAATCAGGAGGTTACTCAGAATGGAAGCCGTTAGCTCAGATGCCCCCGTGCCAATGGCGACATACTGAATTTTCTCTGGTGGGATCCCTGCTTCCTGAAAGATGTAGGAACCATAGAAGTAGATGGAGTCATTTCCACAGAGCATCATGGCGCTGCTGGCGGCCATGACTGTTCTGAGTTGTGATCGTAAATTACGATCCTTAAACAGGGACCAGGGCGTCTTAGCAGAAGGTGTAGATCCAGAATTTATGGCTGCGGACATTTGCTGCTCCTGAATCAACTCCTCCATCTCCAAGACGGGAGCCTCCCCGCCGCGGAGTCTCCCAAGAGCCTGGAGACATGCTTCCCTGTCTCCCCTGTCGATGAGAAGGTACCTCGGGCTTTCAGGGAACCAGGGAAGGGTAAGGAGCTGGACCAGTGCTGGCAAAGAATTACTAGCCAGTAGGTAGGGCCAAAGAGGCTCAGTACCCAAAAGTTCAGTAAGTCCCACAACCTGACCCAAGAAGATCCCGAACGCAGTAAACACGGCAGAGGAAAACGCCACAGCACCTCTGAGGTGTTTGGGGGCACTCTCGCCAAAATACATAGGCTGGACATTCATGCTGACACCTGAGTTCATCCCTACAAGAAAGCGAGCAATGATGATCATCTCAAATGATTTTGCCACCTGGCATGTTAGCACCAGCACAGTAGCAGCAAACATGAAGGAATTGTTCAAAAGCAAAGACTTTTTCCTCCCAAAGCGAACTGACATAGGTCCTGCCAGCAGGGCCCCAAGGAGGCCACCAAGAGAAAAGGCTGACACTATCAGAGTCCACACCAGGGTCACCTGAGGGATATCCAAGCCTGTACCCCAGCGCTCCATGTAGGTGTCATTAATAAACCTTTGGATGTAGCTGGTAGGAGCGTTGATGATGGAGATGTTGTAGCCATACTGAAAGGTTCCTCCAATGGCAGCACAGACCACAGTCAGACCGAGAGTCACGCCATTGCCTGAAGGTTTCTTGGTTTCTTCTGGCACATTATCTGCTGACTTCATCTCAAATCAGGCTCTTTAAGGGGGAGAGCAAACGTGTGCCCTTCTGTTAGTTTCCCACAGTAGTTAAATCAGTCCAAACCCTATATGTAGCTTAGAGAGGCGTTCCTTACTCTTGTGAGACTACAGTTGTCCTCTAATGCGGTTCGAATGAAAGGCAATGAGATTCTTCAGTTAGAGCCGGTGTTATATAAATATGCGCCTTTTCCTGAGTCTAACCTTTCAGGCAACTTCCTACCCGCAAGAGTTCTGCTGCAGTGATCCTTCCCCAGTCAAATTTAGAGTTAAAGTTTAAACTTTAATATTATCACATTACAAAACGTGTTTAAAACATTAATAAAAAAAAAGAAGTGAAACCAGCGATATGTAACTAGTATTATACCAAAAAGAAATCCTGCCAGTCTAAATTGTGGGAATTAAATTCACAATGTTAACGGATGTTTCTGCCTATGCGAGGCGCCTACGGCGTGCTGATTGGTTCAAACTGATTACGTCATTTTTCTGCGATTACTACTGTCGCGAGGAAAAATGTAAGTGAACGCTGTCGTTTTGATTTGTTTCTCTTTTATGTTTAGTTTATAGATTGCAGGTCACTACGCGAAAATACTAATAAGAGCACTGCTTTTAGTTTTACACGATAATACGTGTAAATACGTTAATACGCAAACACGATAAGCAGCCTTATTATTATTTATTTATTTAGCCGACGGTAAGCTAGCTTAATTTAGTTTTGCGGTTACTACGAGTAGATAAACTGTGGTCACTCAGGATTTGTCCTCATTGTTAAAACTGCATATGTCGAGATCACAGAAATGTTTTGCAGAACTACTCAACGAGCAAAGAGCTTTACTTCTATTGGCAAATGGACGAGGTTTTGCGAGACTCCTACAGAATAATGAACACAAAAGGAAGTTCACGTTCTCCCCCTAACAGAGAAATATTTGTAGCATCTATTTGACAACGCGAGTAAGTCAATTTGTAGCGTATGTTAAAAGAGCAAAGAATTATGCATCTATAAACAAGCGGTCATACTTGCTTCTCAGTGTTGGAAAAAGTGACGAGGCAGATGCTTTTGCACAGCGACGGAAAGACGTTACTTTAGCATCCGTGTAGTTACATCGGTGAAACATTGTTCAACTGAGAATAAAGATAATTTTCCCTCACATACCTCGGAGTGTTAGTTACCTTTAAGAATTGGGATATGATCAGTAAAACAATAAAAAAGTGCAATTTAACAGTATTTGTTGGAAAAGGTTTCTTATTAATTTTCACAATGACATGGAGGGTAATCTAATAAGGAAATAATAAAATGGTCGTTTCTTATTTCAAGTAAATCAAGGTTTGCCTTCAAAAATAATAAAAAGGTGTGGCTTGCGTTTCCTTTTTCTTCTTTTCCTGAAATACTAGTTGTGCAGACTAAAATAGAAATGTTCTGTCAAAATCTAGTAAGAGGTCTGGGTCCGTAAAGGCCTGTAGTGTTGTGGGGGATAGAGCTGGACTCCCTTAAGGTGGTGACAAGAGAGTGTAACTTTATCCAGAAACCTTTGCTTTAAGTCACAGATGTCAGATTAAAAGTCAGTTGGGATGATTTGATATTATTGTCTGCAAATGATAGTCTATTTTTGCACAGTTCAAAGGTGTTGCTGATGTCTGGCACCTTAAATCATGAACCTTTTTGGTTGTTTTCTCCTTCAACAGGGCGCCTTCTCCAACAAAAAGGAAGGACGACGACAAGAGCAAACAGCGCAGTAAGGACAAGTCAGGAGCCACTAAAGAGGGAGCTGACAAAAGCAGGGGCCGAGACAAGAACCGCACACGACGCAGCGCTTCCAGGAGCAGCAGGTCAGATCACTAACCACCTATTTCCCCTCTGGTTTGAATGGCAGTTAGCTCATTTGTAATTAAAGCTTTGATACCAAAACCTTCTGTTGCTCTCCTCAGCAGATCATCGCACATAAAAATAACATAAATAAATAAGAAAATTATTATAATGGTCCCTTTAGGTCGAGCTCCAGCTCCAGCAGCAGCAGCTCAGGTTCCAGCTCGGGCTCTTCCAGCGGCTCAAGCTCCTCCGCCTCCAGCCACTCTGGCTCCTCCAGCTCCCGCTCCTCTTCCTCCTCGTCTTCATCATCCTCACCGAGCCCCAGCCGCCAACGCCACAACAACAGACGACGCTCGCGCTCAAAGTATGGACGCGGTTACTAGAAAGCGTTTAAAAATTGAATGTAGTAAGAGATTAGCAAGAGGTTGTGCATTGCCTGTTCAGTGAGTAATCCTCAGTGAGTCTTGGTTCTGGTGATGTTTTTACAAAAGGAACTTAAATGTACTTTAAGAGTTTTCGTATGAGACGGTGTCATTAACAGCTAAGATGTTAAATTAAAGTCGGATGTGGTTGTAGGTCAAAATCACCAAAGAAGGAAGGCAGGGATCGTCGACGCAGGAGTCCGACACCCAAACCAACCAAGGTCTTTCTGGGTCGGCTGACCAGAAACGTCATCAAGGTACATTCTTAACTACACATGCTTAAAAGGCTGAACTTTTTGGTTTGTTTGTTTAGTTATTTATTTTGTTATATTTTTTTTTGGGGGGGGGGGGTCACCCATAACTTAAAATTTCAAGTTGATAAGCTGTTAGCTCTGCTGATCAGGAAACTCTGTGAAGGTATGTCATTTCATTTCACTGTTACCCGTAAACAGGAGGTGGAGGCTTCAGGTACCAATGCTACAGATGGAGGTCACAAATGAGCTTGAGTGCTTTCAGAGTGGTTTTACAAATGGTGACATCCTTGTTTTACTAGAATCACATGGCGTTGTTATTATTAGCATCAACAGCCATTTTTTCATGTTTACTATACATATACCCGATTTGAGGGTATCTGTGACTGCACCATTTTTTGGGGGGGTATTTAGGGAATGATGTCATTCACAGAGCTTCCTGATTGGCAGAGCTAATTTGATATTTCAACTTATTAACTAAAATGTAGTTATGGATATGGCTTCTTTTTCCTCCATTGGTGGAAACAAGCTGCCAAACTTTTGTATTTAAGTTTTAAAAGCTGGATCTTTGTGTGATATATGCAAGCAGTGTGCAAGTGGCCAACCATAAAGCCGGTATTTATTTAGCGTTAAACTTTGAGCAGAGTTTATTTTCACAGGTCTTCAAAAGTTCTGGATTTGCTCAAAAACAGTTTTTTTTACAGTTGTTTTCAAACTTTTTGTTGGTTCTAATGAAGAAGAGGATGGTAGGGATGGTGGATGGTGCTCACAGGGGACTGATGAAGTCTTTGTTTTGGAGTTTGAGTCAACAGCATTAAAATCTCTAGTAAACACTGTTAGCTACAAGCACAGTGGCCACATTTCAGTGAAAACTTTAGATCGTTTGTAGTTGATTGTAAAGCAAATCTTTGTAGTTGCTTAAAATAACATCTTTATGTAGGCTGTAATGAAATACTTTTTATTTCCATTATTACCTTAATACTTTTACCCGTACGCTCACAAAACAAGCATGCAGTTACTGATTTAGGCCTCTTAAGGCTCTAATGTGGCTACAAAGAACTGATAAGGTGTTAAGGACTGTAAGAAGGTATTTCTTACTCTAATAAGTATTAGCAGCCTTTCATTCCCTCAAATCCTGTTTGTTTTCTGTCTCAGCACAGACACTTGCTCAGTCTTTTCTGAATAATTCTGTGTGCTCCAGAATTTTTAATACACTCGTGCAGCACTCGCTAGTATGGGACTGGGAGAGGGAGATAATTAATGCTACAGACGATTCAGAGCGTAGTAGCTGCCCGCTACACTGCTAATTGCAGAAGAGTGGAGCTGCATCTGTGGACCTCTGGAGAGGAGAAAGAGGGGGGAGGATTTCTTGGTGCTTTAATTAATTGATTTCCCACGTGGTCAATAATAAATTTGAATGTAACCGTTTGGTGGTGGTCGAGTCACCGTGCTGTTCTGCACTTCAGTCTGTGATACGTTTTGCTCGAAGGTAGAAGGGAGACCAGTCTGTGGAAGAGGTGACTGCTGTCCCTCGTGATCCTTTTTGCCCTTGACGGGCAGCGTTGTTGGGCCAGGCTCCCAGCAGGTGGCAGTGAGACCTCATTAATCTCAGCTGCCATCGCCACTCTCCCCAATGGCTTTCTGTTTGAGGCACTGCTGCTCTCCTGCCACAGAGCCTTGGTATTGCTTGTTGGTACACTCTCTGTGGTGCCTCTGTAGGAAGTGGTGAGGACAGATGGGTTAAGATGAGCCTTTTTTGTTTTTTGGGTTGTTTTTTTTTTACCTCTATAGGAAGTGCAGGTGCTTTTTTTTTGACAACAGAGGAGATGTGCAGGGTCCAGGTCAGATTGTTGGTCACATGAACCCCCATGAATGTTACATGCAGCAGTGTTGATGTTATAGAATGGGCTTCGTATAGTCAAATACCTGTCTGTACTACTGTAGGGTCTTTACTTCACAGTATAAAGCACACCCAGGCGACTGTTGTTGTGATTTGGTGGTTTATGAATAAAACTGAATTTAAATTTTAGATGTAGCCCGATCGAGTCTTAGCTTTCTCCTCAGTGTCTGCTTTCTGGGCTGTGACGACAGCCCCTCAAGTCCTGCAGTGTTGCTCTGACTTTTGTCAGCTTCAAGATGGCCGTAGTTGTGTTGAGCAGAGGTCTGTATGCTGGAATCAACACGACAGAGACGCGGTTTGACGAGTTGATGGAAGGGCGGAGGGCTGAAAGCTTTGTATGCTGCTGTTATGTTTGAATAAACATGAGTAGTCAAGTATGTTGCACCCTCTGGTTGCAAAATCCACATGTTGCAAAAAAGTGGCAGAGAACTTTATTCATAACCGTTTGTTGGTTGTTTGTGTCACTCACATAGTGATACCGAGGATTCAGCTTCACCTTTGTGTCGGTGTCAGCGTCGATGTAAACAGCAGTGATGGAAATTACCGAGAGGACAAAACTCTCTTTGCTTGGAGGACAGAATGGCCGGCATTTAATTGCCAAGTCCTCAGTGTGTGGAGAACAATGTGATAGGTCCTGGTTGTGTCCATGCACCATCTGTTGTTGATGTGGATACATACTCCACCACCACCACAAGGAATGCTGCTTCTGTCTGACCAATGTACTTCCCCCCCCGCTAAGCGTCGTCTGTGACGCTGCTCGAACTCGAAATTAAATGGAAAAGGATTTCAAGTTTGAACAGAATGATGACTTAAGTGTGTAATCAGCAACAGACAACCAGGAAACCACAAATAGATCAAAAATCAAAAGGGGGCTCGGCACACACTCAACCCAGAGATGGGCAAGCAATGATCAGGCTAAAAGAATCAGTTCTACCGGAACGTTACAATAAAAACAGCAAGTATCAAAGGTTTTCTGTGTCTTTTGAAGGAACACATCCAGGAGATTTTCTCCACATATGGCAAGATCAAGATGATTGAAATGCCCATGAACCGCATGCACCCTCACCTGTCTAAGGGGTATGCCTACGTGGAGTACGAGACCTCCGAAGAGGCAGAGAAGGCTCTGAAGCACATGGACGGAGGTAGGAAGTGCTACAGAGATGGTTTCAGAGCCACGTTCTGAGTCATGCGTTTAACGCGGATCAACTCTCACGCCGATGTCTTTCAGGTCAGATCGACGGTCAGGAAATCACTGTCACAGCTGTGCTGACTCCCACAGTGCGCCCCCCTCCTCGCAGGCTCTCCCCTCCCCGGAGGATGCCTCCTCCGCCCCCGATGTGGCGCCGGACTCCACCTCGTATGAGGAGAAGGTAATGTGCTAATGATGAGCGCCCACAGTAGAGAGGGAGGAGGCGAGAGGAAACACTAATGCTGATTTTACCACAACTGGAAACTCTAAATTCTTACACGCTCTATTTTAACTCTGGCTTTTTGATCGTTTACGTTTTTCCTCCTCTGTTCTTAACATTCTCTTTTTCTAGGTCTCGGTCTCCACGCCGACGGTCTCCAGTGCGCCGCAGGTCTCGATCGCCTGGCCGCCGCCGCCATCGGTCGCGATCAAGTTCCAACTCCTCGCGCTAGTGATCGTGAAGCCTGTCCTCTCCCTCGCCGCCTCTGAATTGATTCTTTTGTTTTGTCCTTTTGATCAGAGCAACAAAAAAATGTGAAAGAAATGTTTTTGTGTTGTTACCTTGTTAAGTGACGAACGCAAGAGCACCAAAGTCTTTACCGTTTTACCCAGTAAAGAAGCTGAGGTGGTGTTTTATGGTAAAAGACACAAGAATTATTTTGGACTTTAAATGCTTCATTTTTATCACATTGAAACCTTTTCATTATTTTCTAATATTTTTGTTGTATTCATGTATTTGAAAAGAATAGAAACACAAAACTGTAAATGAGCCTAAAAGGCAAATCTTCATGTGTCCCCAGTAAGAAAAAAGGCTGTTTGAGATCAAAATAAAAGAACCTCTTGTATGTTTATGAAAAACAGTGGGATTCATGTGAAAACTGCACTGCAACCATTTCCTAGTTTTCACATCTTTATTGGACGCCTGTCCCTCAGACTAAAACAGTTTCCTTCTGCCACCTTCTGTCACTTATTTCTGTAGTACTCAGTCATATGGCATATGGCCATCAGTTAGTTCACTAGTGCTAGTAAAGCTTAGATAATCACACTAATCTGTATATCTATCACATGACCTATCGTTGTCTTGTACTTCTGCCACGACGTTAGAACGAACGACTCCGTGATTGAAACTAGACGGGTTTCAATCACGCTGATGCTGGCTCTACGCTGACTGCAATAATAAAACCAGGACTTAATTAAATGTAGTTCCAAAGGAGTTGAATGTAACTCAAACAAACAACTGCATTTGTATAGCGCTTTTCATAGTCATTAAGGACCCAAAGCGCTTTACACTACATTCAATAGTGTATTGAATATTGGCAGCCTCGCCTTTGTTTAGAGGCGAGGCTGCCGGACACAGGCACCACCGGGCCCTCTGACCATCACCAGTAGGCAAACATGGGGTTAGCCCAAGATACCTTGGCATGTAGACTGGAGGAGCCTGGGATTGAACCACCGACCTTCCGGTTAGGAGGTGACCCGCTCTACCACCTGAGCTACAGACATGATAAAGAGCAGCGGGCTTCCTGTTTTTGGTACCGCGTCAATTTTTGAATTCTGATCAAACTCAGTAGAGGTGTAGAGAACGGTCAGAGTGTTAAATTATATACTAACTACATGTTAATTTGGGTTACATCCACCAGGGTCTTCAAGGTGAACTCCCTGATTTATTGGTTGAAAAATAACAAAAAGGCTTGTAACTTACAAACTATGATCCTTACAAGTGGGGTAAGTATTGTCAACGTATGGAAAGATTTAAAATATGTCTTATTTGACCTCTGACCTCTCCTTCAATAGACAGATCTTAAGGTCAAAGTAATAACATTGCTGTGTAGAGCTATTCACAGCCGTTTCTTTCTGCCATTGTTTGCGTTGATGAGATAAAACCATATAGGGAGTGATATATGGGGATTTTAAATATCACATTTCTTTTGACCTCTGACCTCTTAAGCTAAACTTAGCTTAAGACTTAGCTTAAAACTTAGCTTAAAATGCCCTTTATCTTTAATAGTATCCTTACAATTCTACTGACATCATTTTGTACTATTGCTTTACCATATAAAGCTCCTTGAGGGGATCTATGTATTTATTGTTGTGATTTGACACTAAAATTGAGTATTTGGGAAACTGGGGATTCTAAATATGATGTCATAATTTAGTGCAAAACCGGTACCTTCTATCATCATCATCACTGAATCCAGAGACTCATTTAGCATCGATATCAGTCACCCAGGTGCTTGGAAGATGACACAGCAGCTGCGTCACGTTCAGACAAACTACAGGACATTCAGAAGAATGGACAAATGTCTCACTAACAGTCAGAGTAGTGGATGTTTTACTGTCACAACTGGAGCCAAAGACCACAGCTGAATTCCTAAAATACTCACATGAAATTATGCTGGATGCAAACATAAACACGTCCACACTGCAAAACCTTTCTAATCCTCAGGTTAAAAAATTCCACTTTATTTCATTTATTTATTTCAGTGACCTGTAGTGACCCTGACATTATGTAAGTTTGCCAGTACTGACAGTTAATTTTTACAGGTACAAATCAGTGGGTCGGTGAATTCCCTTCCCTCTCTACTGACTTCTGGCTGGTTGTATTTTGTAAATCTCCTTTGTTTAGAACTCGTACATTTAATCTGCCACTCTGGCATAAAGAGCTATAAAGGACACTGGGCTGAAAACTGAAAATGTAATTGTGACCCCCGGGGAGGTACCGCTTTCAACAGGATGGAGCATAGGCATACAGTCACTTCACAAGGGTTTAGTGTTAATACAAAATAAAATTGAACATGTAACAGTAGCACCAAAAAAAACAATGAAAAACTACTTGATTAAATATGTCTAAAATTGTATGAATGTAAGTGGGAGACAGGATAAGCGCTGCAGGAATCTATTAAAAAAAAAACCCCAACTAATCAGCATTCACACTTCAGCCCAACCAGGCAAAACTATATAAAAAGGAAACTCTTCAATGCCGTCTCCACTCAAGATCACCGTGGTGCATGAGGCAAGAAAAAGATCAGTTTCCACGCAGCGCCTTCACTGTCTCCATCTCTCTCTCTCGATCGATCGATCGATAGACTGAACAAAAGTATAAATGCAACACTTTTATTTTTGCTCCCATTTTTCATGAGCTGAACTCAAAGATCTGAAAATTTGTCTACATACACAACAGACCCATAACTCTCAAATATTGTTCACAAATCTGTCTACATGTGTGTTAGTGAGCACTTTTCCTTTGCCGAGATAATCCATCCCACCTCACAGGTGTGGCAGGTCAAGGTGCTGATTAGACAGCATGAATATTGCACAGGTGTGCCTTAGACTGCCTACAATAAAAGGCCACCCTGAAATGTGCAGTTTTGCCTTATGGGGGGGGACAGAAAACCACTCAGTATCTGGTGTGGCCACCATTTGCCTCACGCAGGGCAACACATCTCCGTCACATAGAGTTGATCAGGTTGTTGATTGTGGCCTGTGGAATGTTGGTCCACTCCTCTTCAATAGCTGTGTGAAGTTGCTGAATATTGGCAGGAACTGGAACACGCTGTCATATACGCCGGTCCAGAGCATCCCAAACATGCTCAGCACCTCCTACCCGGGCCAGTTCCCAGACTCAGGTCTCAACTGTCACATAATGCAATAGCCCTGTAATGAGCAGGTCACTGGTTATGATCATACTGTAAATCTTTAATCGAGGCTGTCAGAAGCTGGGATGGGACAGACTCGCTGTAACAGCAGGTGTTTTTTCCCCTTGTATTTCATATGCACATGTGTGCAGCTCATATGAGACTGTACCTTTTAGATCCTCTAATCCAGGGGTCTCCAACTCCAGGCCTCGAGGGCCGGCGTCCTGCAGGTTTTCAATAACACCCTGGGTCAGCACACCTGAATCAAATGATGAGTTAATTACCAGGCCTCTGGAGAACTTCAAGCCATGTTGAGGAGGTCGTTTAACCATTTAAATCAGCTGTGGTGGATCAAGGACACATCTAAAACCTGCAGGACACCGGCCCTCGAGGCCTGGAGTTGGAGACCCCTGCTCTAATCTCTCACAGTGCAAACCTCCCTCTGCACTCAGCAGCAGATATCTGCTGTTGTAACATGGTTAAATGATTCAACAGGAGGCAACAGTATATTTTGGGAGTTTTCTCAGAGGGAAAAAGACAAAGTGATATCTGGGCCGGGATGTAGCTCATATATTTTATTATGCTGCTGAGCCTCCCTGTAAGACAAAGTCAGTTTAACAACTCTTTGTAGATAGCTGTGACTGGGATAGTAATCTGTTGTAAGGCACGGCTTAACACCAATGACTACTTTGGTTTAAGTCACCTGTGAAATCGTTTAGACCAGGTGTCACCAACATGGTGCCCGCGGGCACCAGGTAGCCCGCAAGGACCACATGAGTAGCCCGCGGGCCTGTTCTAAAAATAGCTCACTATAACAACTTACCAGTAAGCTGCATCTATTTTTATTTTTTGTTGCTATTTTTTTTAAATCACAATTGCATTGGTGTCAATTTGTTAGAGATAATATATTAAAAAAAAAATGTTTATTATTAAATATAAGATCAGCGCTAGCTGGTATCCACGGAAACAGTTGCCATAATCAGTGTCTTTACATAGATGAAATACATTAATTGTTAATGATAAAATAATTAAAGTTAAATTGAGGACATTTGTTATTTCAGAAGTGTGTGTCAAACACACCCTTCACATCAATCAGTACCCAAGAAGTAGCTCTTACTTTCAAAAAAGTTGGTGACCCCTGGTTTAGACGTTTGTAGATGGTGTGAGATGACATCAAATAAAAAAACACACACAAAGCCCTTTTGTTCACACAGGGGGTTTCATTCTATGATTAGATCTACACTTTAATGGACTGCTGTAAAATTTACATTAAGTTACGTTCTGTAAACAGCAATGCATTCTGGGAGCTTGTGGCAGTTTTACCAGTAAATCAAATATACACCTTATTCTGTTAACTTCAAATTCACACATACACTGTGGGATTTCTTTCATTTAACTTTCTTTTTTTTTTTTTGTTTAGCTGCTTGAAATTTGGCATTTCTGAAAGTAATGTTAATCATATATTGCCAGCAGTCATCTCCTAGCATGCTAAAGGTTAGCTTAATTAACGCTAGTTAACTAGCTTAGCTAACGCTAGCTTGATTGCTTCCAATGTGAATGTTGAGGAGCTTTTGGCACTGATATATAAAGTAACCTTTCATGTGAATTTAGCATTTTGCCATTTGTGTATGTAGTTTATGATTGAACTAATGTAACTTTATGTACAGGAGAAAAAAACAACCTTTTTATCATTATATTTATTTAGCAGCATGACACCATCAGCAAGTTTAACAGTGTAGCCCTGTAAAAGACACATTAACATCCTGCAAAGAAAATAACAGTAAAAACTGTAAAATAATTTACTACCACTGTCAATCTTACAGTAAAGTTCTGCAACCCTGCTGCCAGATTCTTACTGTAAAATTTACAGTCTTTTTTCAGTATCTCAATAGTAAGAAAAAAATGCTCATTTTCAAATCCAAATATTCGATGCAAAGAAAATTAGGTGGAGAAGGAAGCTGTTTTTGTAGAATATGAATATTTTTGCATTAAACATAATGAAAAAGAAGCAGAAGAGTTTTTTTTCTCCTTTGAACCAGAAACCGCAGTCTCTGAGGAACTTGTGTGTTCAGACATTGTTCAGATAACTTTAGATGCGAGCGTACACAAATTCATCCGGGGACACAGATGCAAAGGTATCTTTGATCTATGTGAGGTGAGAGACGGATTTGTGCGACTCCCTAAGGCTTCACAAAATGGAGAAAAAAAAAGTTGAAATATGAATAATGGTGAAAAACAGAAAGGCAATGAAGTCAGAGCTCAACTGGTGTGAAGCTTTCTGATGCTACTGTTGCGGGCAGTAGATTCCCGGATTTCTCTCTCTCTATATATAAAAAAATATAAAATTTTCTTGTTATTTTCTGGAAATGTTGATAGGTGGACAATTATTGTGTAATTCTAGAAATCAGCTGCACCCACAAATTTGATGCTTTAGTGCAAATTTGATGCTTTAGTGCATCAAATTTGACCGGAAAGTTGTCCGGTCCTCATCAGGACGTAAAAAGGGCATATCTTTCGCTGTATAAGACGCACTTTTTCTTCCCCAAAACTGGGGGGGGGGGTCTTATATGACAAATACACATTTTGCCTGCATTAAAACTGCCCCTAACTCTCGTTGTCCTCTCTTTATGCTGTGTGTGCTGCAGGCTGGATTTGTGCATGTACTGCGGGCTGTGCCTCCTCATGTCTCCCCGGGCAGTCTCACTTCTTGCTGGTCAGTGTGGGCACAATTTCGCGGCTTCTGTGGATATCTCCACGGCACTGTATCAATCTATGCTGCCCTGAAATGTCCGCACGTCTGCCCCTCCTGCTCCATACGATCCGCGCTCTGCTCCATCCCGCTCCTACTTGATTGGATGCCCGTGATTGATGGGCAGTCCGCCCCCGAATCACGGGGATCCCTACATCATGCTATTGCTTCTGGATAGATCACAGGCAGCGTAGCGTGTATGGTGTGTGTTGTAATGTTTGGACCCTTATTTTGAAATCACCGGAAGTACACGGAAACGCCGGCTGTATGTGTGAGTGCCAGGTAGCAGTTGAGAGCTACAAGTATATACTGATTCTGAGGCACTGAAATAAAGAAACTATACGACAAGTCCGAGGCGATTCTTTTATAAGTATAGAAGCCACAACATGTGTGAGAAAGTGTTCTACAGTATTTGGTACCGAATCTTTTTTTTCTAGATTTTCCTCCTTTAAAATTAGGTGCGTCTTATATTCCGGAGCGTCTTATGCAGCAAAAAATACATATAAGAACAACACAGGACATATTACACAATACAGTTATTTACTTACTGCTTCTATTCTATTCTACAGCCTATCAGAGGGTAAGTAACAGCCAGGTGCTGCTAATCAAATCAAACTGATCATCAATAACAGTGAGAAGCTCCATGAATGCAAAAGTCTTTGCAGGGGGGAGCATTCAGCTGTGTGTCACAGATATCAGCAGTGATCTTACAGATGCAGCTATTGCTGCCCATCTATCTCAAACAAGTTATAAAGTCATTTCCAAACAATTTGACATCCAGATCTACAGTTCCCATCTTCCCAGGAGTGAATGTCCTGGGAAATTCCCAAGATCAGGCAACACGATCGATGCTCAGAGAAACAACGAAAGCCCCCAGAGTTACACGTCCGACACTACAGGCCTCGGTTAGCGCTTTAAAGTTCATGACAGTACAGTTCAGTAAAAAGACTGAACACGTTAGTTTTGTTTGGAAGGATTTCCAGGAGAAAGCATTTTCTCTGACATGGACAGATCATTAGTTTTGGTCATTTCATGGGACAGTATCAAAAATACTTAAAAATAAACAGTAGTAAATGCCAAACAAGCAAATTGGGTTTGAAGTCCACAATACAGGGCCTAAGAAGATCCAGGAAGTCCTCAAATGTCATAAAGGTTGTGTTAGAGTAGTCCGTTTTTGATAAGCGGGTTTGTTTTCTGACTGTATCATCAATATAAGAAGAACTGGTCAGAGAATGTCACTGCTGCAGGTGTATCAAAGGCTCCAGCATAAAAGTTTAGATAAAAAAAGATTTATTGACAAGCAAAACAGCATCTCTATATATTACATAAAGTCATCTTATGTACAAAATGAATGCGTATTGCCTGAAAGCACAAAGTCCTCCTGCAGGAGCTGCGTTTTCAGAGTCTTTGCAGTCATCCTTGTCAGCTCACTTTTTTCTGTGCTTCTGCACTTTGGAAACAGCAGATGTGGAGTCACATCAGGCTTTGTTGTCTTTGCCTGCTTGGCTGGGGGGAGGATCCATCAGGTCCTTAAATCCCAGTTTCTCCAGAGGCTCTTTGGTCATCAGC